>CM039483.1:2677101-2907870 GCA_022433065.1 Begonia loranthoides
GGGGATAACGGGAAAATTGTTCCCCATACCATTCGTCTTGCTAATGAGATTTGTTATTCTCTATCGTCTAGCTGTCATCAGAAACAATTCCCCCGTTTGTCGTGAAAGCTCTAATTTTTTCTTTGTTTGGAGTTCTCCAAAGCAATTGTGCATCTAAACAACAGGTTCGTCAATGGACGATTTTCTATTTATCGTTAATCATCATAAATCATCTACATTGTTGTTCTCCATTTTTGCTGTCAAACCTTTTCGATTGGGGTTATCGCGAGAGTGTCATTTGCAAAGTTGAATTTTTGTCAAAGATAAAAATTGTTGAAAATCATTGGGATTTTTGAGAGATTAAATTTGATGATTTATGGCAGATTTGAAATTGCGGGAATATCTCAATCTTAGAGATTGTTTTTGATTGAAATTCAAATAAGGTTTGAATTTTATAATATCTGCGATTATTCAGCAATTAGATTTGATTTGATTTTGGAGATGATTTGTTATGGAAAAAATATCTGAATTTTGGGAATATCTTTTGGAATCTTGTGATATCTATGGTTTTTTGCTTCAATTTTTTTTATGAATATTTTATTGAAGCCAGTAATCTTTACGGTCAGATATTTTGTTAAAGATTATGTTTTTTGGGGCGATAAGATCATTGAAGTAGATCATCCACTTTTGAATTGAAATTCAATATTTCGTTATAGTAAAATAACAATAGTGGAATTTTAAAAGATTTTGAAAGACAATTTTGAAATGGCAGGTTAAGAGCCGAAATATATTCGCATAGATTTGAATGACTCTTTGTGGGATTTGAAGATGTTATCATCGTGGTTTAAGTGTTTTAAACTTGGTCAGTATCAGTTGCTGAATTTACCTTTGAACACTTTTACATTAGTGATCTGTATATTTCTTTGAGACGGGCAGGTGGCCTCATTGCAAATTTTCTTTAAGGGTGTGGAAGAGGAAAATTTGAAGATTTAAAAATTAGTTTCTAGCAGCAAAATTCGTTTCGAGATGGAGATTGTCAGAATTAAGAGTTTTGAATTCGTTTTGTTGGGTCAGGCTAATGAGCACGTACTATGGATCTCTTTCATAAAATTCATGTCAAGGTGGAGATTACTAGATTTCGATGTGAACTGAATTCTATTGGGTCGAGCCAATGGGCTCGCATTGTAAAACTTGCAATTGTATTTTGATCTTTATAATAAGTTTATTCTTCGTGGTTTTTTCTCGAAAGAGTTTTTCCACTTAAATATGGTGTTCCACATCGTATTTTCTTTTTCTGGTTATTGTTCAATCTCTAACATTAACTTTTAGTTTGCACAGTTTATTATATTTATATTATTACACTATCACTGATGTCACTACTAGACTTGTGAGTTAAATAGGTTTTTTTTCCCTGACTTTTATTCTTTTTTAATTCTTCCGCTGTTATTTGAAATAATTAAAGTTAAAAATCAGATAATTCAGTCTATTTTGGGATTGGGTCATGCTTTGTGCTATTTCAGATCCATTGTGGGATGTTACAGTCTTCCGTTTCAATAAACACTTCACACCAATCTCTCTCTCAAGTTGATGAAATATCAAGAAAAATGTAAAAGAGGTTTATGAATTAGGGACCATAACTCTTTTGATTAAACTTTAATATGTAATTATCGATAATGACGCCCTTGTATCTATTCATGTACTGTTTTCATCTGGCCTTATGCATATTATCCCTTATACTCTAAAGCTCAAAATATTAATTACTAATAAAAACACTTTTAGCAAAATTTATATTCAACGATAACTATAATGTATAATTCATAAGTTATACATATGAAGATGGTTAAATTAAATCTAGCATAATATATTCATTTTATACAAAATAAAAATCCTCAATTCCTAATTTAAAAAGAATATTAATATAATAAATTTGGGGAACCATTTAATGCACAATACCAAAATCTTGACAGTAGGTTAGACATTCTAATAGGGTAGTGATAGTTGATAGGGAAAATGACAATTCAATCATCGTAGTTTACGATCAATGACAAGTTATTACTGTGGTATGTTTTCTAACAATTTAATCACCCACGTATGCTAAAATGACAAATCCACTATCACTGTGAGAAAAAAAACTGAAGGTACGCCAATTTTGGCTTGGCGTCCAGACATTTTTGCCTGTAAGCCGCGGTGTCAAGGCAATTTTCTCTTAGACACCGCCGGCAAAAATTGCCTGGACACCGCAGGCAATTTTTGCCTGGACACCGCGATCTCCAGGCAAAACGACCTCTTGAACTTCAAACGACCATAACTTTTGCTATGAATGTCGGAATTGGACGCATAAGGTATCAAATCGAAGCTCTTTGAGAGATCTACGACTTGACATAGAGTTTATCCCATGATTCCACTTTTTTGGATCCATAATCAATCGTTTAAGCACTGAAATTTGGGATTAAAACATCGTTTGAAGTCCAAGAGGTCGTTTTGTCTGGATGCCGTGGTGTCTCTGGAACTCTTTATTTTTCATGCATGGCGTTCTCGATCAATTGTGTTTCATGGTTACTTCAAATTCGTTATGTATATGTTTTACGAATGCAATGTTTTTATTGGTTTTTTGACCTCTGCACCTTCAAACTAACATAACTTTTGCTACGGATGTCGGAATTGGGCGCAGAAGGTATCAAATCGAAGCTCTCTCAGAGCTCTATAATTGTTATGGGATAATTCCCATGACCGCCTTTCTCAGCCCCAAAATCAATCGTTTAAGCCCTCAAATTTGCGATCAAACATTTTTCCAGACCAAGTATTTGTTTGATCAAAAATTTGAGGGCTTAAACGATTGATTTTGGGGCTGAGAAAGGCGATCATGGGAGTAATCCCATGATGATTATAGAGCTCTGAGAGAGCTTCGATTTGATACCTTCTGCGCCCAATTCCGACATCCGTAGCAAAAGTTATGCTAATTTGAAGGTGCAGAAGTCAAAAAACCAATAAAAACATTGCATTCGTAAAACATATACATAAAGAATTTGAAGTAACCATGAAACACAATTGATCGAGAACGCCATGCATGACAAATAGAGAGTTCCAATAGAGAGTTCCCAGGCTTCTTTGCCTGGACGCTGTTTCTTGTTTGCTTGGACGCCGAGGCTTCCAGGCACTTGTTTCTTGTTTGCCTGGACGCCGCGTTTCTTCTTTGCCTGGACGTCGCGGCATCCAGTCAGTTTTGTCTGGGTTAACTTGAGTGCGATGTTGAATTTGTCAATTTCTTATACGTTAGTGGTTAATTTGTTAGCAAATATACCACAGTGGTTAACTTGTCATTGATCAAAAATCACGATGGTTGATTTGTCATTTTCTCAAATTGATATTCTACGTTGCATTTTTTTTAATTTTATATTATTTTTTTTTAATTTTTTACTTTTTGTTTTTTCTATTCGTTCACTCAACACTGATTGGGTTTACGCATTTATTTCGAATTAATATTAAAAAAATATTAATTTTTGAGGACTGGGAGAGAGTGATGGATCGTTTATTCCATGCATATTGTTGACAGAAATATAAATAGAGACAGAAAGTAGGTTTCAGAATACAATAAGTAGGGTTCTCTATCCAACATCAGCTAGAAATAATTAATCAATTATGGCTTCCATCTTCTCTCCGGGCATGCCCACTGGTTCTCTCTCTCTCTCTCTCTCTCTCTCCCTCACTCACCCTCTCTCTCTCTCTCTCTCTCTCTCTAGCAACCTCCAGTAGAGACTTTGCTGATATCATGATAGAATGACTCATATCTCGAGTGAGAGATGGAGATAGATCTGCATGAAGCAGGACATGGACTCAGAGATGGGGACACCCATTGAATTGTACATGAGAAAAAAAGGAGATAGGAAAAAAGGAAGATGCCAATGGTCTATATGTAATTATCAGATCTTATAAAGGCTTAAAATGTCTGTTTTTTAAGACGATAAAAGCAGACCACAATTTCGATCTTTGGAAAAACATTTTTTTTGAAGGCTTTATCGTAGCATAAAGCTTTCAAAAACTTATATAGTCATGACCCAAAACAAACTAGATTCCGCCCATACATGCTCGAGGATATTGCTGATTGTTAGAATTTGATGGGACCATATCGATAAATTTGCAGTACGAAACAAGTTTTTTGGCAAAATTATAGAATTTTTTAAGAGTTGAAACTGATAGATCAAGCCAATGTTTCGCTCATTTCACAATTTTTTTATATATTTGTCGCATATATTAATTTTGCTTACTTCAAATTTGACCTAATACATTTCATTCTCCTGTTCTTAATTTTTTATCTGTTAAGATTTTTTGTATTAAATCTCGATATTTGATTAGTTTGATTATACTCGAGAGTATCTATCTCTACATACATCATTGCTTAAAAGAGACTGTTTCTAAGATACAAATAGCATGTACATTTTTTCATTGGATGGACAGTGGACACTGAAGAGTTACTGCAATTTGGGTAGTTTATAGCAAAGTCTGTCAAATGGTATTTTCTTATGAAATTATGTTATTATATATAGGGAAAATGACAAATCAACTATCATGGTTTTAGGTCAATGACAAGTCAACCACTGTGATTTAAGTCTTAACAAGTTAACCACTAACGTATGAAAAAAATGACAAATTTAACATCGCAGTGACGTTCGCCGTTAAAAATTAGTCAGGACGCCGCTACGGTGTCCTGAGACACCGCAGCGGTGTCGTGTGTTGCGAAGGAAAACACAGTTTTGTCTGGACGCCACAGGGGTGTCGTGAGGACGCCCCTACGGTGTCCCAGGACGCCCCTGTGGTGTCCTCACGACACCCCTGCAGTCTCCTTCAAAATCAATGTTTTTATTAGATTTTCGACCTCTTCAACTTCAAACAACCATAACTTTCGCTACGAGTGTCGGAATTAGACGCATAAGGTATCAAATCGAAGCTCTCTCAGAGATCTATGATTTTTCATTGGGTGTACCCAATGAACGCCCTGTTTCGCTCCTAAATCGATCGTTTAAGCTCTCAAATCTGCAATTGAACATTTTTAACCTTAAACTATGCAAGACGCCGTTGGGGTTTCCCGGGACACTGCGGCGGCGTCCTAGGACACCGCTGCGGCGTCCCGAGAAACCCCAGTGGCGTCCCATCTATGTTTTAATGGAAAACGTGATTGCGATGGTTGATTTGTCATTTACACATACATAATTGATTAACTTGTTAAAATTTATATCATAATGGTTGACTTGTCATTGATTTAAAAATAGGGTGGTTGATTTGTCATTTTCCCTTGTTTATATTTTGAAAAAATTATAACCCGGGGCAATCAACAAATTCAACAGTTAAGGATGATTTGACAAAAGTATAATTAATTAAAAATTTGATTAGTAAAAACCCAGAGAAAGTGAGAGAGAATGAGAGTGAAAGGTACGAGACATGAAGGGAACAATAAATGTGGGAGAAGAAGGGAAGAAGAAAGGCCATTCCCATCTTCTTCTTCCCCCCACCACCCTTTCTCTCTCTTAACTCTCTCTCTCTCTCTATCTTCCTTTGTCATGTCTCAATGTCTGTAAGTCAAATACTTCCAAGATTTGAAGCTCAGCTACATCTTTTTCAAAACTATGGCTGTTTCTACCAGAGTCAGTTCTTACTATATATAAAGCCTTTCCTACTTCATTCACAAGAAGTAGGTACATAGCCCTATTTTCCGGTTTTCCCATCCCCATATCCATTCATCTCTCTCTCTCCTCTCTCTCTCTCTCTACATTCAGTTTCTCCACATCCACCATATTTCATCTTTTTCAGTGCTATTTACCCACAACTTTCTGCTTTCTCCATTCTCGTTTCTTGATTTCAAATCACGGGAAGCCCTACAAAATTCAAGGAGACTTTAAAATGGGAAGATCAAAGAGGGATTGTTTGAAGTAGTTGATCTGTGAAAACCCTTCTTTTCTTTTTTTTGTTATTGGAGTGTGAGAGAGCAAGGGCAAAAACCCCAGTTTCAAAAGGATCTACTGAAATGTGGATGATGGGCTGCACTGGTGGAAGAGAGTTCGAAATTCACGACTCTTTCAACGGCCGTAAGCTTAGGCCTCTTGTTCCTCGCCATAACCCTTCAGTTAGCTCCTCATCCTCTGCACATCATCCGTCTTTTAACCGTATCCATGGCCATGATTTTTTGGGTCAACTTCATCATTTTAGTATGCCCTTTTTCTCTCTCTATCTCTTTCTCAATTACGTGTGATTTCTAGGGTGAAGTTCGCCATTTTTAGCGTCACTCTCTCTCCTCTCTAAATCATGAACGTTTTGTATTGTGTTGTAGCAAATGTGAACGACGAGAGTAAGAGACAGGTGAACAATAGTCCACAGGTGGTGGTGAGTTCCCGGTGGAACCCTACGCCGGAGCAGCTGAGAGCCCTGGAAGAGCTGTACAGAAGAGGGACTCGAACTCCATCGGCCGAGCAAATTCAACACATAACTTCACAGCTCCGGCGATATGGAAAGATCGAAGGTAAAAACGTCTTCTACTGGTTTCAGAATCACAAGGCTAGAGAACGTCAAAAACGCCGCCGTCAACTGGAATCATCCCCCCATTCTCCTCCTCCAGATATCCAAATTCTCAAAGGAAAAGATTCTGGTAAACCCTAAATTCACACTTTAACTTTCCCATTTTAGTTGCATGGATCGAGCTGTAAATTTGTTGTATTCACCTTTCTGTAAAGGTGCAAGTAGGGCAGTTTATGAAGATGAACAGACGAAGAACAGGCCACCCTTTACAAGCTGCAGTGCACTATCAGAGGTCCATTGCCATTACTCTTTTTTATCTGATCTTACTTCTTTAGATCTCCAAAAAAAAGCCCGATAATTTTCTCATGGTACTCCTATATTTCATGCTAATGTCTGGTTAAAAGGTTTGACGAAAAGTAAAATTAGAGAAGATGAAGAGGAATTATAGGCTTTTTGAACAAGTTGGGAAATGCAAAGGGTTTTAAAAGCTGATTTTCCTTCCATTCTGTCGGTGCCATTCTCATGCAACTTTGCTGATATTTTTTGGTCTCTGTGCAGCCTTTTTTCATTTCGTCTACTCAGTGATTTGGAAACACTGAAATTATGTTTTTAAAAAAATCAAAATGGTGTTCAGAATTCTGACACTGAAATGGAAACGCAAACCCTAGTTCAGTTTTGGCTTTTTCTCCTCCATCTGCAATGGATTTTGAATGGCATAAAGTTGATGATTTTAAGACAAAATGATGGGTTTTAGGAAAGTTTCCTCATTGTTGATATTTTCATCTGATTCTTGAGATTTCATGCGTGTTCGAATGAATTTTGGATCGATGTCGGAATGTTCTTAGTGAATATAGTTGATTCGGATTGATTTTTCTATTCATTTTTAAAATAAAAGAATGAGTTTTTTGGACAAAAATTCATCCAGGAATCTATTTCAACACAAAGGGCAGCAAAAGGATCAATCTTTACAGAATGTAGGACAGACAGGAGGATCCAGTTTGAAGAAGGAGAATTACTCCACAGAAAAAACTTAGCAGAAAGGAATTCCACGTGGCAGCTGATGCAGGCTTCTTCTCGTCCTTTATCTCTCCCCAACCAACTCATAAACACCAGCAGGAGGACGAGCTTAGCAACAGCAAGAAATATGGACCCAAATTTCATTAAAACTGATGATTTTAATATCTTTATGGCACCACCATACAGAGAAAATGGTCTGCAACAGACCAACTTTATGAGCAATCAAGAATATTACTATCAAAACCCATATCAATCAGAAACCCTAGAATTGTTTCCTCTTTGCAGTGGTAACGGCAACGACGACGACAATGGTGGGAAAGAGTTTGAGATATCGACCTCTGGAGTTGACGGAAACATCGCTTCCCATCAGTTCTTTGAATTTCTTCCATTGAAGAACTAGGGAAGGTCTGAAAACTTCGTCACTTTGTTGTTTTTAAATTTTTGTTGGAATTTTGTAACGTGGGTCTGAAACAAGATTGCTTTAAAATGAATTTGGACCAAGTTTATGAGCCATTAATGGGTTGGTTTAATATATGAGTCGGGATTTGATAATTCGATATAGCAATTACTTCTCGACTGGTTTTGGGATGTGAGTCCCTAAAAATAACTAAGAAAATAGATGAAAGAATGTTAGCTTAAGAATGCGTGATACATATGTATATTTAAACGTGGCTTTAATTGCTAAATTGTTATTTAAAAAAATTATTTCATTAAAAAACATGATTCAAAAAACCCTAGCTGATGATAATTAAATTCTTCATCACAATCTATCATTAAAAATTATATACCAACTATGATTAAACCTCTCGTGTTAGAATTCATTTATCTTCAAATAACACCCCATGTTAAAATTGTCGTAACGTCGACAAACGTTCATCCATAAAAATGCTCCATTATCTGCTTGTGCTCATCGCTATATTCAAAACATACATTCAGTTTTCCAATATGAAAACGTTTGCATAAAATCATTTTTTGGTCTTTCTTATAAAACATTTTGTTCATGCACATGACATTCATTCCTCTATCATACAACGAGATAAGTAATATGAACATATAATAGATGAACATTCAAATCATTTTACTAAACTAAGAAGTCAATAAACAATACCATGTATTTGTATTTTATAGCATACCAAATGTAATCTTATTACTGATAACTTTTCCTTTCATTTTCTTATTTAACCAGCATTCATATTATTCAAAGACATAAAAAACCATCATTATAAGTCATACATTCCAACAATCTGCAGCAATCAACGTGGTTCCAAACAAATATTCATTCATCCAACTATTTCAAGCATCCCATAAAACATAGCATGTCAACAATTAATATCATCCTAGCATCTCTTAATGTAGGCTTCCGGGTTAAGGCAGAGAAAAACGTATATGGGGACCTACGTAGAAGACACGTGTCTGCGAGGATATTTGCTTGGAGAAGAGTTTGCTTCTGCGGCAGCGTTCGCACCCATGAAAGCATTGCAAGCGAATGTATCTAGGCGTGTGAGCAAAGGATACGTGTCTGCAAAAGTTCACTTTTATAGAATCGTTCACTGCCCCAAGAGCATTGCAAGTGAATGTATCCAGGCATGTGAGCTGAGTACGCGTGTTCGCAAAAGTTCACTTCTGAGGAAGCAAACGCTTCCGCAAGAGAATTCACCTATGCGGGAGCAATGCGCACAAATGCATCCGCGTGTCTAAGCAGAATACACTTGTCCGCTCCTGGAAGCCTCCACTTGTGTCCACGAAATCATGTGAGTAGCACGTTTCCAAGGAAGGGAGGAGCTCCGCAGAAACAAACGCCCCTGCGGCAGCCAAGGCTCCGTGATGAATAGTGCAAGGAAGAAATAAAAAGTGCCCGTTGTTTCTGCTGGTGAACGGTGCATAGAAGAAGTAAAACATGAGCGAGCGTCTAAATTTGACAAACAAATCATCTTCCTGTTTTTTATTAACAAATTAATTACTGAACTATAAAAAAAATAACAAACTAATCATTGCTATCACATTTATCGTTAAACTTGATAATATTGAGCCGCGACGTCTCGTCTACAAACTGTTGTGGCTCCATAGGGACGTTCGTTTTATTTTTGAGGGATGTCCTTCGTGAAGAATAAGTACCGCGAAATATGAAATTGTTACCGGATATTTCCATAACAAAGTTGCAGAGCAGAGATAGAAAGAGGAGTTGAAGAAAAAGTTGGAGAACTAAGTTCAGCTGTATCTATCATATAGAGACGTTCATTTATTTTCGAGGGACATCCTTTGTGAAGAAGAAGTTGGAGAACTAAGTTCAGCTATTACAGAAATCCTCTGCGAACTAAGTTCAATGATTATAGGGACATTGGCGTCCTTCGAGATTATATAGGCAGATTTAACATTAAGAGAATTCCGACAAACATAAAACGGACTTCCATCGACCAAAGAGGGACGTCCGTTTCAACCTGAACGAAGTAGTCTTAAGTCAAGGTGTAACGACCCAGATTTTCATACATTTAAAAATACATTAAAAATTTGAGAAAAACATATCAGAGTGCAATCTGGGTTGTTAGAAACACTTAAAAATATTTCGAAGTTAAAAACATTTGCGGAAGCGTAATAATTTAAAAGAAATAAATTAAACTTTTAACTACAATTTAGAAAATGAAAACTAAATTTAATTACACATCACTGTCTCTCACATTACATAATCTGGCCAACCACAAGCTCGCGCGTGCAAATCCCTCCTCAACTGTATCGAGTTCACACACTATTTTATCCTATAGATACCTACACCATGAGTAAACTGTAAGCCTAAAAAGACTTAGTAAGGAAAGCTTAACAATCAAGAATAGAATTTAATTACAATTATTAACCTAAATGGTTTAAACATGCTTTTAATAACTAACTCGTTTAGATTAACTAAATTGATTAGAATAACATTCTAATCAAGTTAATAACTTAATTAAAATTCTCATTATACTAACTAATTATACTAGTTATAGTTACACATTTTAGATAACATACTCAAGGGTTAGTTAACCATTTCTAATTAAAATTACTTAATCAACAACTAGCAATTAGTAAGTTATTTAACATGGAATTTCCTGCAAGCATTAAGCACACAACACTAGGAGGAATACATGTAAGCCTACAAGAAATTGTACTCTAACAAATACAACCTAGAAAGATTTTAAAGAAATAACACAAATCATCCAAACGTAGAAATCAACGAAGTATCCAAGTGCAGAAATATACGGACAATACAATGAGGAACATCCGAGGCATTAACTGATGGAATATCACAAAGCAATATAAACTATAACATCCTACCTTATCGACGAAAACAATGATTATTTCCAGGAATTATCGATTAATGACAAATGAATAACAAGAAGCATACAATATAATAACACCCAAATTAATATGGCATTCACAAGTCTATAATATCAATACAAAATGTTAATTAGTATCTAACAGCAGCAAGGACATGAGAATAGCTATGCGCAGAACATACAGGAAATCTTACGCAGAACATTCGACAATTGTATATGTAAATCATAATCCAGAGAGTGAAATCCATACAATTTAGAGAATCTACACACAACTATCCAACAGAATAATCACCAACAGAGACGCTATCGATAGAATTCATCAATTTATACACAACGCACGCACACATACTCATGGGTAAGGCTTAGACGGCCAGACACACCCAATAGACGAAAACCAAACACGGACAACAACTCCACTCTCGACCATCACCAATTCCTCCATATTTTCTCTCAGCAGAAACCCAACCAAACAAAACAGGATATTGATCAAATTCATAACAACAGGAAAGCAACCAGATTTACCAACAGAGACTAAAATCAAAGAACAGTGAAATTCCTACCTTCAGACAACCCACGGCTCTCAGCAGAAAACACCCGAGAGCATATTCTTCACCCCCTTTCCTTTCCTCACTGCCTCTCCTATTTAAACACAAAAATGTTAATTTAAAACATTGAACCACTAACCAAGCTATCCCACGATCTCCGGCTCAGATCCGGATTCTTCGGTAGCAACACGGCGTTCACTCCTTGCAGCAGAATCGCCCTTGATGAGCCGGTCAAACCGAGTATCCAGATGCAACTGGGTCGGAGTACCCGTCGCAGCCCTAACCGTCCAGCCCACCAGCGACCCGAGGCATCAACTGCCCAATGCCTCACCCATCGCTGCTCCCGCGTTGACGGCAGCTCATCACCATCGCCACCTAGTCGCTGCCGGCCGCCGAATCGACAGCGGAACGTCGCTGCTCCACGCAACCCGAATCACCGCCGGAAAACGCCACAGCGGAAGTCCCGAAATCGCGAGCCCTAGCTCATGAATCATTGCGCCTGGACGTCGCTCATGCCGAACCCGCCGTCACCGTCGCTCGCTCGTCGGATTGTTGACGTCATCGCCCGATCTCCTCTCTCGCTATCCGGATTTCTCTTCCTCTCATCCCTCTCGTCTGCTCACTTGCTTCTTTTTTTTTTTAATTTAATTTATTCTTATTAAATCTTTCTTTAATCCCTTTCTCAAAATAAATCCCAATAAAACCTAATTAATATCTTAGGTAAAACAATTAACTTAATCTAATTATAACTAATCCCAACCTTATAATTTAAATTCATTAAACTAGTATTTATTTAATTACAGTAAATTTCATTTAATTTCACTAAATTAAATTCTTACGAATATGTCATTCGTAATACCCCGATAATTATAATTACTCACCTTTAAAATATCAGGGTGTTACACAAGGGACGTTCATTGTGAAACTAGGGACGTCCGTTATGGGCATAACGACGTATTCTCAAGTCAAGGGACGTTCGTTTTGAATAGAGGGACATTCGAAATGAGAGGATGGAAGTTCGTTGTAGACCAAGGGACATCTGTCATCACCATTTGGAAAATGACAAACTCCATCATAGCCATCTATTCTGATCGAGGGACGTCCATTCTTGATCCAATGGCCATGAGCCATCGTTCCAACGAGCCCAACAGACGTCCCCTGATAATTGATGAATACGGACATCCGTTGTATACCGAGGGACGTCCGTCATCGCCATTTGAAAAATGAAAAACTCCATCCTAGCCATCCATTCCGATCGAGAGACGTTCGTTCTCTATCCAACAGCCATGACCCATCGTTCCAACGGGCCCGCCGGATGTCCCCCGATAATTGATGTCCTTCGTCAATCTGTTGGATTATTGTTGGACGTCCCTCGTCGTTGCTGCCTTGGATGTCTTCGTTCGACGGTCCTTGGCCAACAAATTTTGACGAATGTTGCTCGTTGTTACGAATGTCGCTCGTTGTTACAGTCGTCCGTTCTCCTTTCTTTCCTAATTGTTTTTTTTATTTTGTAAGTGCTTCTTCTCTAGCTAACTTGGAGGAGAGTTTTTGTCAATTACACAAAGAAGTGTCCGTGCATTTGGACAAGTGGATGTCATGCAAACATAGAAGAAATGGTGGGCTTTCCATTTCAGCAGAGAATCTGACCTCAAAGCGTTCAAGGGCATTTTTGGCATTCTAGAAGGCTTCATATCAAATTTTGTTCTTCATAACGATTGTTACCAACAGTCTAAGCTTTCCATAGTAAACTTTTGTGGAAATTTTGGAACTTCTTTGCTATATCAAACACTGCATTTACAATGACCAAATCCCAGCTTCAGACCCCTTTTCTTTGTGTGTTTATTACTAAGGTTATTTTTGTAATTTGACAACTCAATTGCCCTAATTTTATGTGGAGCTTATAAGCCTCCCTTAAGGCTATTTTGAATCAATTTTGAATCTTAATCTTTGCTAAAGCAAAAATTGCTTGGAGCTTGTCCCTTCCAACCAAGGTGTTCGGCTTGCTTACAAACCTACACCGAACCAATACTTCCATTTGTTTCTTGTTCATTCTTGGGGAAGGAGTGGTGCTACTTTTCTCCAACATCTTCTTTAGAAATTGTCTTTGACGTGAGGAGGTAGAAGAATGCATCACAACCAAGGTGGAAAGGTTCTTTAGAGGAGGATCCGATTCAACTCGCCAATCTCAGTCGATTGAGGTTGCGTGGACAACTTAGTATTCTTATTTTGTTTGTTTTCTCTTAAAGTCACTTCTGTAATTCTGAGCTGGGAACTTGGTAATATCTATTGTTGTGGTTTTCTGATTGGAAGCTATTGAATTGGAGTTATAGATTGCAAGTTGTGTATGTTTATTTAAGGGTGCTGAAAATTGTTATTTTTTGCAAACCCTAGCTTCGAGGAGATCCGTGAATCAACTTAGTGCACGATTTTCGTCCAATTTTCTTGAATAATACTACTGTAATTTTTATTTGAGATTATTGGTCTCCCAATCCTTGAGAAATGCTAGGTGGAAACGCTTAATTTGGATTCTTATTTTGAAAGTTATGTCCACTTTACTAGGATTGGTACAAAACTGTTTTTCCGCAATTTCTAATTTCGAGCAGGGAATCCTTCCAAACATCACTCCGTGTGTGCGACGTTTTTCAAGCTGAAATTTCTTGGTGATTCAATATTACATGTCTACTGGTTGCCCTGTAAATTTGAGATTCATAAGCAATATGCAATTGGAGAACCGATCGAATTAAGTTCAATGTGTAGAATTGAGAAAGCTGATTAGTCTTGTAAATTGTTGGACCAATTGCAACTTCGGTTCACATCAGATGTTGGCAGCATAATTTTTCTATAGTTTAGTGGTTAATTTATTAGCAAAAAATTATAATGGTTGATTTGTCATTTTCCTTTTTAATAATTACTAAGTTAATAATTAATCTAATTCTAATGACCATAGTGAAAATTCATTCAAAGATCTAACTAAATTAGAGTAACTAAAACTAAGCTTAAGCACCAATTAACAAGCATATTCTCCAGAAGCACCATATGCCATGTGTCAATTTCCTATTTGTGACAAAACTAAACTTCATAAATGTAATTAACATTTTAATTGGGTACTAATTGATGTACTTTATGATGAACGAGTTTGGCCTTGAAGTCCATATCAACTTACTCAATCTAAGAACTTAATTTCTCTTACCAACTACACTAAAACTACTTGAATTTTAGCAATTGTAATTCAGTTTAATATTATAATATTATCTCATATAAAGTAAATAAATCATACTCTTACATATCACTAAGTTGTACAAATTAAAAGTGCATACAATTGTATGGATATTACATAAGGTCTCCTTGACTAAGACTTGAAAGGGATGTCATCGGTGTAAGTGGGCTAAACTTAGTAGAGATTAATGTTTATATATAGTATGAAAGAACAAGTAAGCAAGCTAATAAAAATCATAGTATAAAGATTTGTAAGGAAAATGCTAGTAGGAGATGAACAAAATATTTCATCATAACGTGATACATAAGCAGGGGTGGGCAAGAACCGAGAATCGAACTATAACCGACGATCAGTTCCGGTTCTTGGTTCCCAAAATTGTATTTGGTTCGGTTCTGGTTCTTATTTTTATTTTCGGTTCGGTTCGCAGTTCTTGGTGTAGAGAACCGACTGGAACCAAGGAACCAACTGGAACGAGGGCTTCTCTCTCAGACATTTTCTCTCTCTCTCTCTCTCTCTCTCTCTCTAAATATGGCATTACAAATGAAGAAGAAGAATTGGAGGTAGAGTTAGGAGTCGTTGTGAATGATCTTCTAGGGCTATCGATGCCATTTTTGTCAATCTTTTCCTTGCTCAAGCTTAAAAAAGAAGTCATAATCTAAATATTCTTTTCCTTCTGCATCTTTTCAAATGGGATTTTCTTTCCCATCTTTATATACGTGTTTATACTCTTCTTTGCTTTTGAAATTGACCCTTCATCTGTGGTTTTCAAGGCTTTTGAAAAAGTTGACGCATATGAGCAACCTGGTTTTCTGAACAGGGACTTAAGGTAAGCCTTTGAAGCTTTCAGCTTGACAATGGAGGATTGCCTGAGCTTTGTGGCCCAAGATTTTCCAAGGTTTTCTCCATTAAAGTTGCTTGCTTTCTCTTCATCAAGTGAGCACTCGAAGAAATAATCATCTGGGTTTAGCTCTCTACTAACTGGACAAGATTCAGAATGTGAAACATTGCAGATCTCAAACAGAGTACTTGTTTCACCGAATGGGATTGCAGATCAATCAACCCTCCTCTGTAACCTCAGCGTTTTTTCTTAGTCTTCTTGTGTCGGAAATCTCTGTTTAAACAAGAGGACCAGAAAAAAAAAAAAAAAAAAAAGAATGAAGAGCACACTCCTCTAACAAAAAATTGTAGAATCACTAGCAAGAAGCAAAAAGAGATGCGATTGAAATTTATTTTGCCGAGGAAGAGATGGCGAAAGAGAGAGCGAGGGAGAAAGAGAAAAACAAAGAGATTGAAAAACTTGCATAAGAAGTTTGGGAACCGGAACCTTGGTTCCAGTTCCATATCTGGTTCCTTGCGGTTCCGGTTCCAGTTCCTTACTCTCGGAATCGAGAACCGAACGGTTGGTACCAAGAGGTCCGGAACAGAGAACCGATTTGCCCACCCCTATACATAAGTAAAAACAATTCACTGCTAATACGAATAAAATCTCAGTGAAATAGAAGACACTCATAGACTCCAAGCACACCATATCATAGACATATACAAAATAAAAGCGACACTCAATGATCACAAACCAATAACAACTCTGATTAGGCTTAGGTTTTCCCACCCAGAGACACAACGCAATCAAATAGTCATATTACTCTATTTCACACAAACACATCCTCCAACAGTCGAATGTGCGTAACAAAAATGAGACCTCCACTAGGATCGATCAACCTTGGTTCACACTACTAAGTTGATCAGTAAAAATAATGTGCATGCTCAATAGAAATCATGTCCAGTAAAACACATACATATGGTATAAGAACCGACATGTCATAAAAATATGATATGTTATGAAATATGATAACACGTTTCAAAATAAATTTTTATGAAGACAATGTATGTAATGCTAGACATAAAAATAAACATCTATCTCGACTGGTGAATACACTGAAGCATCAAAGTCCAAGTTTAGAAATTCTGAATAAATACCAAGCCTCCAAATCTAATCATAACACATCCATCTGTAGGCTTTTCTAGACTTTCAAAAGTTTGTTGGAACCCATCACTGGAATATGAACCAACTTGCATTTAAACACGTTCTAGTCGACCTTGGAAGTGTCTAGTCGACCAAGCATGTGCTCCGATCAGCCATTGCATGAAAAAACCGTTCCGCAACTTCAAATCCAAAGACATACCAAAACATAATTTAATTTGATTTTGTGCGTAAATCTAACTTTTTATCCACCAATTCAAATCCCAAACCAAAACTCTCCATTTTTGTTACATGAAAACTCTAGAATTGAATCAAAATTACGAAACTATGGTTAAATCGAAACATACCTTTGAAAATTCTCAATTTTCGTTGTAAAACTGCTCTCACTTAACAACAATATGTGCTAATAACGAAGATTCAAACCTAGATCTATCTATACATTAGAAATCCAAAATTTGAGGGTCGACAATGACCAAACAATAACGTTTTAAACTTATCCGCAATAACCTTCTTCGTTGATATCGTTGATCTACCCAAAATTTGTATTAGATAACTCATTCAATCCCAGTCCGTTCAAGCAAACTGAGTGACAGTTGAAAAATCATCAATATTCCAATTTTACCCTTGGGTTGGGCAATCAGAGGCAGCAAAATGACAGAAATTTTCCACATTCACGGAGGGCAATGTGGGAATCAAATGAGATCAAAGTTATGGGAAGTTTGTGAGTTATGTCACAAATTACTAAAATTTCGGACACCTTGCTTAGACTCGCCAGCCCACTCGTCCGCAAACTTAGCCGAGCCCACCTCCTAGGCTTGTTAAGTTTGACTCGTTTAACTTGTGACTCGCGAGCTAACTCAATTTTAATTTTTAAAATTTTTGACTTATTGGAATCGACTCGTTTAATTATATGATCAGTGAATTTTTTTTTTGCTCGATTGGCTCGTTTTACACCCATGTCTCACAACAATGTCTATGTTTGGAGGCCAAAGTAGCACCAAAGAGGTTGATGAGCTGACTGACCCTCATAGTTTACGGAAGTAGATTTCTAACTATCGAGAGTTCAATTTTCATGCAAAAGATGGTGAAATACTCGATTTATTCTTCCGAAAAATAACTAATTGCCGAAAATATGAGAAAAAAAGCTTATGTTTATTCGAAAAATTGAAAATTACAAACACGACATCAACGAGAATACTTAGGAGAAGATCGAGTTACAACGATATTTGATCCGTTCGTTCAAATAAACAAAGCTAAGATAGTGAAACTTTCATCAATTTGGCACCTAACCATCAACGCCAAATCTTCTTATTCGAGTTCCAATCAAGCACGAACCTTGAGATCGTAGATTAGTTTTTCCGGGCAATGAAAAGTCCCCATCTTTGCTCCCCGGAAGAACTTCTGATGAGCTTGGCCTTCCATCCACCTACTATGTCATTGTAGTCTTCCTGCAAATTAATCGTCAACCCACCATGTGAGAGAGATCGGCAAGGAGCTCGAAAGATAATTCGATGCTACAATGTTAAACGACACCCACCTCGGAAAAATCCTCAATGAACACATCCTTCTCCTTCTCGACAGCATTTAATTCGCGCTGGAGAACTTGTAAAAACTGAAGGGAAAATCGTAATTTGCAGTAACTATGAGCGAAGAACACGACCAAAACTAAAACTATAATTTTTGTCGACCAACCTGATCTGTGCGATCCTCGGCTGTAACCTCGTCAAATCCTGCATCTCTGAGCATCTGACCGTAGGCCTTTACATCATGCAAATCATACCCTCTCTGCTTTATGTATTCAGCAAATTCTAGCGATGGAGTTCCAGCACTTCTGCAATAATCACTGATGAGAACCTTTCCTCCTGGCTTCAACCACTTGTAGAAGGCTCTAAACAATGCGGGTTTGTCCTGCGCGAGAGTTTCAATCGTTAAAACCGGTCGTAAACACTGATGTTTTTGGTACTAGGAGTTGATGTTTTTGCAGGCAACAAAAAGCTCAAAATTGTGGAGAGGCCTTAACTTGAATGTGTAAAATGGTGTCTCGGCTGTATATGACATCGAAAGTGTTGTCGGGATATGTTTTTTTGGTACAATCGGCTACTTCAAATTCGACCGAGCATTTGAGTCCAATCGCTCGCTCAAGAGCAAGAGAGATCATATTGATGGAGAGATCGATGCCGACGACCTCCACATCGAAGCTCTCTGCCATGTAAAAGTCACCTCCTCCGATGCCACAACCAACATCCAGAACCTTCTGCCCCGGCTGGAGTTCCAACTTCGCCACGAATTCTTTCGTCGTGTCTGCTCAAAGATCAAAACTCACTTTAGAAAGATGCAACGAGTAATAGGAGAGCAAACGAGATGCTACCTATCCCTCCGGTGCTCACGAATCCCGGGCCAAACACGCGCTCATATCGCAAAATGCCGCTGCTTTTGTATTGGACATTGTCTAAGAACCTTTGGAAACCTCTATCATCTTCTGAGCTGACTTTTTGCCACAGCCAGCAGATCTGTAAAATCCAATATCAAGTCTGCAACTTTGAATCTGGGGATACCAAGTGAAAATCATGGAATAAAGATAACCTGGTTTTGGTTCTTCTTGTTTCGCACGTAGGCCCTGATGCATTTGCACCCAATAAGAGAGAGTTCATAGGAACTTCCAGAAATATCACGCATCTGGCATTCCTTGAATGCCTGGATATCAACTAATTACTCAGTGTTCTTCAAAGCCAACATATCTTGGACAGCAACTATTACGAAAGAAAGATCGAAGTTCCTAGCACATGCAGAAAGACAAACCTTGGTATAGAACCTAGGCTCTCTGTAGTGGGTTGGATTTTGCTTTCGCTTAGAATCTCCAGATTGGTGGAAGCAAGATTCTCTGAAGAAAACGTACCCACCGACCTTGAGCCATTTGAGCATCCTTTCTGCCAAATTCACCACCTGCAACAAATGAAATGATAAGCCAATTAAGCTTTGTACAGAAACATAGAATCAGAGTAAGAAAGCCCAGAAAACGGAAAAGAAAGTGAAGAAGATGGCTGTCCTTCTTCCCTTTTACCTCCTTATCTGATAAATACATAAGCAGCCAATTGGAGAATATCAAATCCAATGATTCTTCAGAAATATTCAGGTCTGGAGATGTCACGTCAGCACACAAAAATTTGACATTCTTATGGTGCCCATTGATGCTTTCATTCTGAAAGTGGCACAACAACAGAAGATGCAAAGATACTTCCATTTTGACAAATATGTTGAGCAAATGGTTTGTTTTTAGTGATTACCTTCTTTATTACACTTTCAATGAAGTCCATAGCAATAACTTCGGCAGCCTTGTGCGCTATTTCACCGGTAAATCGACCGATTCCGGCTCCAAGTTCTAATACAGATTTGCCTTCATAACAGGGAAGCAGAGATAGAACCTGTTCGACAATGGATCAATGCGTCGTCTTCTTTTTTCGAGGGAAATTAACATAAACTCAGTAGATTAAGCGTTTGAGATTATTCGTAATTTATCGTAATAACAGACTAAGAGATTCATGCGTAGTCTGAGAGATCTATAAAGAAGTACAAATGATTAAATTAACTTCAACCGAGAATCAAAATATTCGTCCAAAAATGAAAATGTTCATGTATAAAAACCGATACCAAAATTAGTCAACACGCGAGACAACGGGTTAATTGTAAATGATTGAACTAATTTCAACCCAATATATTATGATTTTGACAAATTAGCCAGATTTAGATTCATAATAAACCAAAAATTTGGACAGTAACGTCTGGTTCTTTGAACAGCTACAGTCCTCTGTTCCTTAAAAACAAAACCACTGCTGTTTATACACAATTACTTCTGTCATGGTTCAACATGACAGACCCACGTCTGAATTGAGGTGGATTTGGACTATTTTATAAGTGAATACCCATCATTCCTTATAAAACGAGTTTTGGGCCGAGAAAATAGAGCACTAACCCGAGAACGAAGCTGAGAAGGTTACCGAGGTCCTAAGTGGACAATATCTTGTGATTGGTCGAATGATTTATGAGAAAGAACAAACATGGAAATGCGAGAAAGTACAATCAGTGAGAGAGGGAGAGGGATTACTTCAGGACGTTCTTCCTTGTCTAGATCAGAGGCTTTAGAGTCGAGCATCATAGCCTCCACAGTCAAATCCACAGAATGCTCAGTCCAGTAATTCTTCTGCACCTCACGCTCTTCAAAACCAAACCCAGATTGAATCACAGTCAAATCATTTAAGCAAATAAAAAAGAAAGCCCATTATCAACAACAACACAGAAATGAAAACCTTCAGCAGCGGCGGCCATGGCGGAAGATCGAAAGTCGAGAATGGAAGATTGATGGAGAAATGAAAATCGAGAGAGAGAGTGAGTGTGGAGGAAGATGGGGGCTAAGAACTCTCAATGGCTAAGCGGGATCTAGAAAAGCTCTTGGAAATGCGGTTGTGAGCTCTGCCTCTCTGCCGCATTCGACACCGTCAAAGCCGAAATGGTAGCTCTCTTGCGGAGGATTTGGGCATGAATCCAATGCGCATTTATAGAACATGAGGCTGATGCATTTTGCATGTCCGACGCTTCCAATTGTTCATCTTTCTCGTGATCGTAAAAAAAATCAATTTTTTTACCAGAAACAGCCACCGGTCAAAATGACAATCACAAATCTTAACGCAAGTGGTTAAATTACATTATGGGTAATGTTAATTACCATTGGCTAGGAGTGTTCAAAACCGAACCGGACCGATGAACTGAACCAAAATCGATCAAAAAATCAAAATCAAATAAGATTTTTTCTATTAAAAAAATTGAATAAGGTTCTCTTTTGTAAGAACCGAGTGTTTTTTTTCGGTTATCGGTTTTAGTTTTTCAAAACCGAAAAATCGAAACCAAACCGCATAAATACGTTTATAGTATTTTTTGTTTTTGAAGTTCCATATTCGGTCATTCATGCCTCAACTTTTGAAGCGATTTTAGCTCAAAAAGACCTAATAACTATTTTTTGGACAAAACTTTGTTTTGAAAAGAAAAGAATAAGAATAATTTTATTGTTATTAATTATGTTTTTATAATTTTTATACAATTTTTATTATAATATTTGAAAAAAAATTAATAAAGAAAAAACTGAAACCGGAACTGAGATTTTAGAACCGAAACCGACTCGATTCTAAAATCGATTCCGGTTTTAGAACCAACCGACTAGGAACTAAAATCGATTCCAGTTTTGTAATTTTAAAACCGAAACCGACTAGTTTGGTTTGATTTCACATCAAAACCGAACCGAACCGAACCGTGAACACCCCTACCATTGGCTGTAGGCCAAAACTCACACAATTTTATTCTTGAACTCTGTTAAGGTTTCGTAGGACCTGAATTCTAATTGGACCAGGTTGATTTGACCTATATTGAAAGTTTCCTAATTCCTGTAGGATTATGGTTTCAAATTCCAGTATGCCTAGGGTTTCCTTTATTGCTATAAATATATGTTTGAGCCGCAAAGTTCGTTGTACCGATTTCTATTAGTGATTTCTCTTCTCTGCCTATGGTTTTTTTCCGTTTTGGGTTTTCCACGTAAATTTGGTGTCCACTTGTTTTCTCTTTTTCTTTTCTAAATCTCGCTCGTTATTTCAACAAAGTTAATCCAAAACGCATTATATTAAGTAGAAAAAAGAATCTTACTTATAAATCATGTATTTTCTACTCTCTCAAGCGATATGTAATTGTACACCTTCACTGTTATGCGTTGGGCCCTCACACAGGTCATTTTAGCTTTCCAAAAATAGTCTATCACAATATATTTATATTTTAATTTTACATTATAATCTTATTTTTTTACTTTGTCAGATGCATTAATTAAATTAAAATTATCTATAATTAGATGATCCTAAGACGGTCTTAGGCATATAAGATGTGACACATTTGATACAGTCCCTAATTAATAAAAACAACACGTTGCAAAATATAATTGGTTAAGCTCCTTAAGAACATATCAACACATGATAATAAAGAAGTCCAATTCCATTTATCCTCTAATTTGACATAACACGATTAAATTATTGAGTTGTACATTTTTTTTGTCACACTATGATTTGGTGGGACCCATCTTGATTTTTATTTATTTATTTATTTTTTAAATTTTTTGAGATTTAATAAAAATCTATTATATTGATTGATTGGAATCAATTGAGGGTCCACTAGAACTACTACAAGTCAGAATGAAAGATTCCTCTGACGTCATTAATATATTTTTTTTATTTTTTGCATTTTTATATTGAGTTCCTAGTAAGAAATAATTGCAAAAATAGCAACATTACTTCATTAGGTGGAGAACCGTCGCAGAAAATGCATTGGGTTGTCGGTCTACACGTGTTTTTTGATTTCAACTTTGGGATTGATTTTGATAATACACATTGTGATTTATTATGAATGACAAGTTGCAGTGTTTTGGTGTTTTTAACGGGGAGTGCGATGTTACATTTATCATTTTTCTATACGCAAGTGGTTAATTTATTAGAAAACATACCATAGTAGTTGAATTGTTATTGATCACAAACCACGATGGTTAATTTGTCATTTTCTCTTTAATTTATAATGTTTTTGTTCGGTAACGAGTAAGTTCTTAAAACTGATGCGATTAGGATTAGCCTATTCACACCGAGAATAACTATTTTAAATTTTGGGAAATTAACAAAACAAATTTTATAGTTGAGGATAAGAAACACGGCAAACCTTCAAGAATTTTTGTAAAAAACTAATACCTCAAACTTGAAAAACAAATTATGCAAACATTCCCGTCATTTTTCTGTCCAAAACTGCAGAGGGACGTCCCTTGTCTCTGCAATCCACCATTTATATATCATAGTGGATTGTAGAGACAAAGGACGTCCCTCGACCTATAAGGGACATCCCTCGACCTATGAGGGACATCCCTTATAGGTCTCTTAACCTATCAGGGATGTCCCTCTGTCCCTCGCTTAAAATGGACAAAAATAACAATATTTCTTGTTTAAATCTAGATTGACCATGTTTTCTCTCTAGCGGGCCGACAACACAGAGGAGGGTGAAGGTCTCCGACGAACGTAATTCATAGTGATAAGCTTCGAAATTATTGAATATTCGATTTTTTTTTGTTGCACCGTTTGTCTCTGTAATTTTGGACGGAACGATGACGGGAATGTTTGCGTTGTTCATATTTCACAATTTGAGATTTTAGTTGTTTGCAAAAATTCTTAAATGTTTACCGTGTTTCTTATCCTCAACTATAGGATTTGTTTTGTTAACTTTCCTAAATTTTATTTTATTTTATTTTTTCCGCTGGAGTGAAACCCAAGGCTTAAAAAAAATGAGTTTTTAAAGATAGGTGCTCGGCCCATTAAAAGCATGGGCCGACCCAAAAATAGAGACTTGTACGAAAAATTAGTTTCAGTTCTATCCAAACTCATAAGCTTTTCAACGATATATAATATTAGCGTCGTGTAAAGAGAATTGAAATTTAAGAAACGTTACTCAACTCGACTAAACTCAATAGCAATAGAGTTTTACGCAAAATATAACAAATAAATGATATTTAGAGCATTTCATTTAGATCGTAACTTTTCGAATTTACAAAGTTTCAAATATCAAATTTAGTCATGACATATTTCATTTATTTTTTCAACCAATTTTTTTGTATATTCTAATTAATTAACCTAGATGATCACTTTTAAAACCTAATCATATTTATCTAAAGCAATGGTTATGGTTCGCTTCATCAAATGTTCTAATGTTGGTCAGTCTAAGATATGTATGATATGGACCAACCTATAGAGTTGCCCCGTTTAGATTTGACTCAGGCTTTCAGCAACTCTTGCATGGTGCCCTGAAATCTTATGGAAGGAGTCAACCCGAGTATGAACCAAATTGTCTGACCCTTTTACTTAATTAACTTGAATATAAGTGGAAGACTCGTTTATGAACAAAAACTAAGTCTCAAATTCAACTGGGTTAAAAACGAGATCCAAATTTTGCTAAAACTAAGTCTCAAATAAAAAAAGAAAATTTTGCTCCATCAATGCATAATTCCTAATGGGAAACTGACAAATCAACCATCGTAGTTTCAAGTCAATAACAAGTCAATCACTGTGGTATAGGTTTTAACAAGTTAACCACTAACGTACGTGTAAATGACAAATCAACCATCGCAGTTACGTTCGCCGTTAAAACGTAGTCGAGACACCGCCAGGGTTTCCCGGGACGCCGCCGCGGTGTCATACATAGTTTATGGTTAAAAATGTTAAATCGCAGATTTGAGAGCTTAAACGATTGATTTTGGGGTCGAGAAAAGGGGATGGAGGGGTTTACCCATGGCATGATGTAGATCTCTGAGAGAGCTTCGATTTGATACCTTATGCGTCCAATTCCGACACTCGTAACGAAAGTTATGGTTGTTTGAAGTTGAAAAGGTCGAAAATCTAATAAAAACTGTGATTTTGAAGGAGAACGCAAGGGTGTCCTCACGACACCGCAAGGGTGTCCCGGGACGCCGCGGGGGTGACCCGAGACACCCCTGCAGTGTGTCCTCACGACCCTGCAAGTGTGTCTCGAGAGGCCGCTGCGGCGTCCTGACGACACCCTAGCGGCGTCCAGGCAAAACTTTGTGTTTTCCTTCACAACACACGACACCGCTACCGTGTCTTGGACACCGCTGCGGCATCCCCACTAATTTTTAATGGCAAACGTCACTGCGATGTTAAATTTATCATTTTCTCATACGTTAGTTGTTAACTTATTAAGATTTAAACCACAGTGGTTGACTTATCATTGATTTAAAACTACGATGGTTGATTTGTCATTTTCCCATTCCTAATTTAGAAAGAGATTTTGTCAAATTAGTTTACTTTCTATAATTTTCTAATTATTTGGGGTAGATTTTAATGATTTATTTTAGTTTTGAAGGAACAAAAAAAAAGCTAATGCCGATAAAAGATTTGTAAATGAAATTTACAGAAAGTTGCTAAACTCACTAAAATAAAATCTTAATTACACTAATTAAATTAAAATTACCTATCATTATATGAACTTAAGACAATCTTAGGCATATAAGATGTGACACATCTGAATCCCTAATTAATAAAAATAACACGCGGGAAAATATAATTGGTTAAGCTCCTTAAGAAGAAACATATCATCACATTAGATTATTGAGTTGTACACTTTTTTGTCACACTATGATTTGGTGGGGACCCATCTTCGTCTTTCTTTTCTTTTTTTTTATTTTTTTTATTTTTTAGATTTAATAAAAATCTATGGAAAAATGATAAATCAACCATCGTATTTTACTATCAATGATAAGTTAACCACTAAATTATTTTTGCTAACAAATTAACTACTAAACTATGAAAAAAGTCACCGCAAACATCGCTGTCACGTTTGCTATTAAACATATTTATTTTGTTTCGCGACGGATCGAACATGTATTGATTTCAATCCACTGTGGAACGATATTTTAAAAAATAACGTTATAATATCAATGTTCAATTGCAGATCGGGACATTTTCCACCGTGTATTGACTACGATCCGCCACAGATTGATAATGATCCGTCGTGGATCATCATGCCTCGTCCTAAAGAAACGTTAAATCTTTGCAGACCAACAATTCTCTCTATTTTCAACAGTTTTGGATGTTTGAGGACTCGTTTTCCATCTTATTTTCACGATGCACAAGATAAAAAAATTCATGCTTGAAAGAGAAAGAAAAGTGAATCATAGGGGATCGAACCCTAGACTTATTGTCTAAATTGCCATATAAAAACCAATTGAGAAATAAAAACTTTTTTGTGAAAGATATGCAATCTAAGCATATACAATAATATGTTCACCTCCGCTTTCCTCTCCCATTTGTCCAGATTTTGCAATATTTTTTTTCGGCATGAAAATATTATCTGCAGACACCATGTTACAACCCCATTTTCGGAGACATGTCGTCCATGTGTATTAGGAGAAGATCAATGTGACTTGTGAAAAAAACGCTCGCCGCAGCAGGGAGAAACCGTTATCTGAACATGCAGAGCTTCACGGTTTTGAATTGTGTAAGGAAAATTGGAGTACGTAGAAGCATTTTGAGCCCTCAAAAGTCGGACAAGCTGCCTTCGCCATCTTGCTAGCTCATAGATCTCAAAAATTTATGCGAAATAAAAAAAATTCATCCTAATCGGTCAACTGAGCACAAAGTTATGGCCTTTCGAAGTTTTCGAGTAAACGATCTTATTTTTTTCCTGCCCGAATCTGCTCTGATAAGCACCGAATGAATGCACAAATATTTCCAACCTGTGCATCGCGAAAAGATGATGGAAAACGAGTCCTCAGCGTTCAAAATCGTTGAAATTTGAGAGAATTATCGATTTGCAAAGATTTATTTTTTCTCTAAGACGATGCACGATAATCTGCGGCAGATCATTATCAATCTGCAGTGAATTATTATCAATCTGAAGCAGATCGTGGTCAATTCATGGTGGAAAATGTCTCTATCCAAAGCGAAACATTAATATTATAACGTCATTTTTTAAAATATCGTTCTGTAACATAGTGAAATCTATACATATTTGATTTGCCGTAGAACGAAATGAATACGTTTAACGATAAATATGATAACGATGTTTATAGTGATTTTTGTATAGTTCAATGGTTAATTTATTAGTAAGAATAATTTAGTAATGGATTAAGATAAGTATTATGTTTGATTTGCCATGGTCCAATTATATTGAATGATTGGAATCGATTGAGGTCCACTAGAACTAGAACAAGTCCAATTATTAATGAAAGATTCCTCTGACATCATTAATATTTTTTTTTTTTTTGTGCATTCTTATATTGAGTTCACACTTCACAGTACCAAGAGTTATCAAAACCGAACCATAATCAGATGACCAAATTAAAAATTGATTAATTTGGTTAGGGTGGAATTAGTTTTGAACACTCAGAATTGATCTTCAATTCTGATCAATTCTATTTGTATGAATTAAAGTTATTGGTTTGATTTTCAATTTGACATATTTAAAACTGATACTAACCGAATCGAACCGATAAATTTATGATTTTTATTAAAAAAATTGATTTACGATTTAGTTTATGACTAATATTAAATAATTATTCAATAAATTATTATTTATTTTAAAACTAAATCTCACAATTATATAAAATTTAAATTATTTGATTAATATGTAAATAATAATTGAATTATATTGACTAATTAACTTTTAAATTATACTTATTAGTAATTAAATTATTATCTAATTACTAATAAAATTATTGAATTATACTAATTAATTATTCAATTAGTAAATTATACCATAAATATATTAATAAATTATATTAAATAAATTGATTATCATTGAATTAATCAGTGATTAAATTTTTTTTTTTTTTTCATCTGTTTTAATTTTTAATTATTTTTATTAAATTTACATTGATAAAAATTAAATTTATATTTATATATATAAAATGGGGTGTCAGTCTAGTCGAGTTTTTTGATTTCTATCTTATTTTGAGAATACACACATTTCAATAATTTGATCTGGATTGCTATTTTTGCCTCATTTAATTTACAATGTTTTTGTTTGGTAACGAGCAAGTTCTTGAAACTGATACGATTAGGAATAGCCTATCCACACCAAGAATAGCTATTTTAAAATTGATTTTATTTTAGTTTTTCCGCAAAAGTGAGGCCCAAGGCCCAAAAAAGGAGTTTTAAAGATATCTACTCGGCCCATTAAAAATATGGGTCGGCCCTAAAATAGAGTTGTTCGAAAAATTAGGTTAAGCTCTATCCAAATTCATAAGCTTTATAATGATAAATAAATTAGTGTCGCGTAAAGAGATGAAATTTAAGAAACGTTACTCAACTCGACAAAAAAATTATTTAAATTTGACACCAAGTTGGGATGGTGGACTATTTTAACATCTCTTTGGAGTAAAGACTCAAGAGTGCATCATGTTCTTCATATATATATATATAAACTTTTTAATTAGATTTGAGTTATTAATTTCAAGCTATTTGTAAATCCTGTAAATTTTATAATAATAAATTTCACGTGTTAATTTTTCATGTAATATTCGGTCAAGGTCTTGAAAATTTGATCAAATTTGTTGCGTAGTAGTCACTTGTGAATTTTTGGTCAAACAGTTGAAATCGATAAAATTGGGTATTACCGAGCGCTATATTAACTGAGGAAATAAATTTAGTAAATTATTTTGGTTAAAGAATCATTGTCGGTTAGCGTTTGGAACGAATTGAAATTTGTATCAGAATTTGAATTGAATTTATTTAATATAAAAAATATATTTAATAAATATTTTATTTATTAAATAAAGAAAATAAATAAATAAATAAAAGAAAAAGAATAACTCTTTCTTTATGTTATCATCGGAAAGTTGAGGGATTCCAACCACGAATTTGAGTTCACGACGTCCAGACCATCAATTTTGTGAATGTCGTTGGCAAGTAACTTCGTTTAACCCCTCCAATTTTGAAGTTAAATTTCAGAAGTTATATTGGGCTCGGATTCGAACTTAAAAACCCGAATCTGAGAGATATTTCTAGGTTATATGGGTTGTATTGAAGCATATGCAGGGATATTTGTCGTTGGAAGGTGAAAACGAGCGAAAATAGCTAGTTTTCTGGCGAAAAATAATATGTGACTAGTTGATGAGCAATCCAATGCCAACAATCTTATTCATTAATGATATCGCAGATGGGTATGCTGCCTGGTCTATTGTGGTAGCCCGCCCTGTGAAGACTAGGAAAGAACCAGGTGTAGGTCCGAGCCATATCAGTGGAAGTGCACAATCTCACATCGCTTGAGAGAGTAGAAAATGCATTGTTTATGAGTAAGGTTCTCCTCCTTACCTAATACAACGTTTTGGGCTAACCCCAAGAACAAAAACCGTGTGGGTTTCTATCCAAAACGGACAATATTGTACTGGAAGCACCGGGGGACGTTACATCTATGGACGCGACTACCATCTTATTCTACTGCCTCATGAGGTGTTGCTATCAATGAAAACCCGTGTTTTATATGATGTGTGACAGATGGATCTTTGTGTGACCATCCATTTTTACTGATGACGTTTTCACATAAAAAAAATGATGCTTGTATATTTTGTGATATAGTTGTATATGTATACAGTGAGTTTTGATGAAGCCACATCAAAGGCCAAGGGTCTGTTTAATAAAATGATAAAGAGATTTCAAATGATTTAAAATCCATGTACGGTAAATGATAAGCATGACATTGGTTTTCTAAAGGATGAAAATGATTGTTTTCGCATGCATTGCATCTAGTCTAGATTTTCTTACTAAGTTAATCACTCATCCCAAACGACCTTCTCTCATTCCAAGTAAAGGCAAGAGCGGCTAGGGATTCAGAGTTGGAGCTCTCCCTTTATTTTTCCTGTTTAGTTTGGAGTATTTTAGATTTATTTTCATGTTGATGATATTATTTGGTCTGTATAAACTTATAACTGTAGTTGGATTTATTGCATAATTTGTGCACCATTATTATCGTGATTACTATACGGACCAAGATCCATATATTTTTGGGTTGCGCTCATTATAAAAGTTTTCTGCTAACAATCTATCATTGGACTAAGCGATCGAGTTCTCTTCGAGAATCGGGTTACTTGACCTGACAATTTTGTTAGACTCACCTCTGGGTCATGACACTATTAACTTATTATATGCAGATATTACAAATAAGTGATATTTAGAGCTTTTCATTTAGATCATAATTTTTTTTTAATTTACAAAGTCTTGAACATCAAATTCAGTCGTGACATATTTCATTTATTTTTCTACCAACTATATTCTAATTAATTAATCTAGGTTATACCACATAACACCTACCAATATTTATCTAAGGCAATGATTATGGTTCACTTCATCAAATGATCCAACGTTTATGGGTTTAGGTTCAGTCTAAGATATGCATGATACAGACTTAGACCTTCTTTTAATCAAAAGACAAATCTTTAAATTGATCAAAAACCAAGTTCGAACTAATATCCCACAGGTCGACCTATAGACTTACCAGCAACTCTTGCATCGTGGCCTAAAAGTCCTATGTTATGACTTGAGAGATTAAAACCACAGTAATTCATTTAGGAGTCACAACCCTATTAAAAAAAGTCCAAAGGTCAACCTGTATGGACCGGCTCAAGATGGCCCAATGGTCGATCCAATAGGCTGACGTCCTAGAGTCTCAAAGTCTTGGACCAAGCCATCTTGGTCCGGTCCAATGATGAGACTGAGGTCGTGATACATATTGATATCAACTGTGATTGATTCGGTTACATTTTGCATTGCTTTGGCGTCTTTCTCATCAATTGAATTGTTTCTTCATGCGTAATTTTGATTCACGATTAGTGAATGTCTCTCATCTACTACACGCTCTCGTGTTTTTCTTTTCTTTTTTTGTCACACTAATTTTATATTCTCTCTCTAGCTATAAAATATCCCAACAAATTAAGCAAAGCCAATATATGTAGTGTTAAAGATCAAACGATAACTGGAAAAAAAAAAAAATACGATGTGAGACACAAGATTCATGTGGAAAAATTTTTTCGAGAAAAAATCACGAATAGATGAAGAAATCTATTATGAAGATCAAAATATAACTGCGAATTTTGCGAATCTAGTTTACATTAATTTATAGAGAAAATAAGACCATAAATGAGATTTACAATACAGACTTATTGACCCGATTCAATAAAATTCAGGTTACACCAAATTATAACTCATGGTTATGTGTTTAGTTACAAATTATCTTTGTTTAAACAACTAACTTTATGTATTATAATTTTGATACTCTACTTTATGACTTGGCTGCCATGTAAAAACACATATACAAACATACTTTAAAATTAAATAAAAAACATTTATAAATCAGAGTTTAAGGGGAAAGTACAGTAAAATTTGAAAAAACCTGGCAGGGCTGCAGTATGATTATAATTATTAAATTTTAATATTGCAAATTTGAGAGAGAAAAAGAGAGTGATAAAATGAGAGAGGGGATAGGAATCATTACAGACTAGGAAGGAGACTAGCAAGCCAGCACGCTCTTCTCTCTAAAATCAATGCAGTATTGCGTTATATCTAGAGATTGAAAAGGAGAGAGAGAGACTGTCAGTAAAAATGGCTGACCCAAGAGAGAGAGAGAGAGGGAGAGGGTGGAAGACTGCAGTAAAAATGGCTGACCCAAGAGAGAGAGAGAGAGAGAGAGGGAGACTGCAGTAAAAATGGCCGACCCAACAAAAGTTGGTGGGAGACAACAAGAAAAAAAAGGAAGTCTTTTTTTCAGTCTTACATTCTACATATGGAGATTGTAGAGAGAGAAAGGAATCCATTTTTAAATATTTATTTTATATTTATAATTGATCTCTAATTAAAGTTAAGGAAATAATCTCTTAATATAATATTATTTATTTTATATTAAAATTTGTGCAATTTATTTTTAGGAACCAAAGTGACAACTCTATTTATTAATTATTATCTTTTTATTTTATCAAATAATATGAAATTATACATCGCCACTGATATGAATTGGGCTAACAAATTTTGTTTGGCAGTGAGGTATAACTCCCCATAAAGATGGAATCTTCAATTTTTTTAGAGTCCCTGTCAATTACGGAATGATGTTGGTTGTAAATCTTGGATTGTTGGTTTGATATTGGAATTGAGATATAGAACATTTTTCTAATGGTTTTGATTTGCTCGGGCGAATTCCGGAGGTCGAGAAGGAGGCCTCGACCGAAAACTTCGACCTTTTGGCCGACGGCGGTTTTGCGAAATTGTTATTGGTCTTCGACCATCGGCAATCCCACAAGATTGCTAAAGAGTGTGGCTTGCGATGCAAGCCGTGGGCTAGAGCAACCTAGTCCACGGACCAGAATGATCTGGGTTGTGATTTAGGTTGTTGGGTCAGGCCAAAACTCTATTTTGGGCCTGACCCAAACTCATTTTTTGGACCGAATTTTAATTTTTATCCAATCGTTTTTGGATCGTTCGAGAAGCCATATTGGACTATTTAGGGTCATCTTTGTTTGGCTTAAAAATTCAAATAAATAATGTTGATATTCGAATTCTAAATTTTTAGTAAAATTTTTATTACTAGATTCCAAGACTTAAAAAGTTGTCGAAATTGTCTGCTGTTGGGCTTCATTGAGCTTCTTTCTATTGGATTTTGGTATTGATAGACTCAAATTCGAGGTATAAGTTATTTTATGTACAACGTACATTAATTTCTAAAAATGATATTTTTGACATGTTTCCTAAATTATAAAATGTACAATATTCTTTTAACAAAACCTGTTTAATTTATTGTTCAATTCAGTTATATATATATATATATATATATATATATATATATATATATATATATTTCATATATGCACTATTATTGTTAAATAGAGTGATGAGATAGTTGTATGAATTGTGTACTTGGGTGCAAAACTCTGAACTTAATAAAGGTTTGTTTGACTATTGTGATCGTCTGAGTATTGCCGTTGTTTAAAATATAATTTCTACTGAGTTTAGTTGACTCATCCCAAATTAACTTTCTCTTTTCAATAAATATTCATAATAATACTCAGTTGCCACCACAGGAGTAGTTTTGGAAGTTTTCCCATATAAGTTATTTAGTCTTTTTTTCTAGAGAGATTTATAATATTTTAGTGAAGTTTATACATTAGTTTTATTTTTAATTATTTATACACATTTTTGGTTATATTATTTTACACCATGTTAATTGTCACTTTTGGACCTATATCTTTGAGCATAATCTATAAAGTTTATTTTAAATCTTATGTTGCTATCTATGAATTTAAGAAATGCATCAAACAGTTCAGTTTATTTCAGTCCAAATTGTCTCCTGTTTTGTCTCGGATCCCTCTCGGGGTGTGACTGATCGAAATCCCTCAAAAATAAAATAAAATATTTTCTTAACTATTTCGTATTTATTTTCCTCTTTTGTTTTTTTAGTTTTCTTTAATCTACTTACATCCATCTTGTCTTATTACGATGGACTCAAGCGACACGTTTTTTCTTTTTATTATTTAACACGATCGATGATTAGTCGCTAATTTTACTCATCAATGGCATCAACTCGAGATGACCTCAAGTTGTGGATCGAGAATTTTCATTTCAAGTCGGAGAAAAATCAAAGAATTTTGTTTAGTTAAAAATAAAACTTAGCAAAGAAAGACCTCACAACAAATATTAGAGATCTCCAATTTGCAGATTACAAAACTTAATTAGCTTTTTGTTTTATAAATACTTTACTCTATACCAATTCGGCAAAAAGTAAGTCGATAATTAAAAGTTTAACTTTAAGATTAATTAATTATAAAAATATTTTTTGATGCAAATATTCTTATTTATTTATTTATTTTTTAATAAAGTTCTATCTAACAACCATGAACTTTAGAAAAAATCAAATGATTATTTGAAATCATTTACCTTTGTGTGGTGGTTTTTTATTTTTCTATTCTTTCTCTGCAGCAGCAGTAAAAAAAAAAAAAAAAAAAACTACTAAATAATTTTTAATAATAAATAAAATATTAAATTATAAAAAATAAACGGAGTAAGATCATTATTACGTTTTTCATCAAAAATTTTAATCTGTTTTTACAGTGGATAAGTCAATGACTCACGTTTCGCGCAATTTGCTGAATTCTTTGTCGTTCTTCAATGTAACAGACAATGAATTTTTCGACAAGTTTCTTCAGTAGATCAAAAACATATGTAACTCAGAATACATTGATTTTTCAACAAATAGTTTAATTGGAAATCTTCCATTTTCATTGGGTGACTTCAGATAATTGAATTATTCGAGTTTATCGAATAATGAATTGTCTGGATTTATTCCAACGTCATTGATGAATTGCACAAACCTCTCAATAATCAAGTGTAATAAGATTCAAAACTTTTATTCACTCCAATTGTTGTAAGCATCAACATTTCTATCTAGCTACAATGATTTTATCGGTTCAATAGCAAAATCAATTTCGAACCTAAACACATTGAAGTTATTGAAATTAGAATTCAACGCATTTGGCAAATAGATTAAATACCCAGAGATCTAGAAAAATTAGAAAGTTTTTTTTTTATTTTTAATGTTTATTTCAACAGATTGACGGAAAACGTAATCGTAATATTTGTGTCGTTCATTTTCTTTAGTTCAATATTTTATTTATTTGCAAAAATTATTTATTATTTTCGTTGTCATTGACGTCAAATAAAATTTAATTATTTAAAAAAAATAAGTTTATTGCTTTGTTAATTTCTAAAAAATTAATTAATTAAAAAATAATAATAATAAGTGAGAAAAAGGGAGTTTAAAAATTGGAAAAGAGACTTTGTTGTTTCTGCTTTTGTTTGCCCCAATTCTAATTATAAAGTCCTTATCTATAATATAAAAATTTTAATTACAACATAATTAATTACTTATCAAATTTAGTATTTTAAATCATATTAATTTAATATTTTAGGTATATTGTATGACAAAATGCTACATTGTCTCTAGAATACAAAACTAAGCACAATCTTGAACATCACATATTATTATTTTGTAAATTAAAATATACAATTAATGCTTCTTTTAAAATTTGGTGACCCGAATTATATTGAGCCAAATTGAAAATTTTGATCAGTTCGATTCACATTATGGGCAGTATAGTGCGAGGGCTTAGCCACCCATCAGAATCGATAAGTTCTTTAGATTATGAATAATGATAGGTTTATCTTCTAATTTTGTCTCGTAATATGGTGCAAATTAATTGACGTAAGTAATATCTTATTTCAACTATTTATAATTTATTTTAATTATTACAATAATTTAAAAAAAAAACACCTAAGCTTTGCACTGAGCTTAGCACTAACTTCAAATCCCCGAGGAATTATATACGCCTTTTCTGTTTTTTTTTATGTATTATAAATATTAGAATAATACTAAATTTGTCTTATATTTTTTCACTCTTATGTTATTATATGAGGCGATGCTCATTAATTAATGTAATTAACGTCATCTTTTAACTATTTATAATTTATCTTAATTATTGTATAAATTAATAAATGACACATAAGAAGATAAAATTAGAACTTAAAAGATAAACCTATCATTACTCGTAATTTTTTATTTATTAAAATTTTGATGGAGAATTATGTGTTGAGTTTTGTTTTTACTTTTAGTATTAGAGGTGTGCAAAAGTCGGTTCGGTTTAGTTTTAGGGTCGAACAGAAACCAAACTGACTTTTTTCGGTTTGTAAAAAATAGAACCGAAACCAAACCATTTAAAAATAAAAATCGAATCAAAACCGAACCGAAATTTTTGGTTTGATTTCGGTTGTACTCGTTGTATAAAATAATTTATATTTTTATTTTTAGATATAAATATAAATTTAATTTTTTACCAATATAAATTTAACAAAAACAATTAAAAATCAGAACAAACATTTACTTTGATGAAAAAAAAATTCATTCACTAATTAATTCAGTGAAATAATCAAGTAATAATCAATCTATTTAATAATTAGTTAATATAATTTATTAATATATTTACGGTATAATTTATTAATTGAATAATTAATTAGTATAAATTAATAATTTTATTAGTAATCAGATAATGATTTAATTACTAATTAGTACAATTTCAAAACTGTGGCAGCCCGTCATGTGAAGGTTGAGAAAGGGCCAGATATGGGTCCGACCCATATTAGTGGAAGTGCACAATCCCACATCATTTGAGAGAGTAGAAAATACATGGTTTATAAGTAAGATTCTCCTTCCTACCCAATACAACGCATTTTTGCTAACTCAAATTACAAAATTGTATGGATTTTGGTAAAAAAACAGACAAAATTATACCTAGAGTACCGAGAGACGTTACAAAAACCAATCCCAATCAAGCTAAATTGATCGATTTTGGTTCGATTTATCAGTTCCGGTCCGATTTTGAAAGCCCGTTTAGCATTATTTTACCAATTACTCAACGAGATGAGAATAAATTTCATTTAATATTAAAAGTGAGTACAGGCTAGATTTCACGGCTTACTCAAGAGCAAAAGGCAATCCAAAATTAACAGTTTCTCTCTCCTTAATCATGGCTGTCTTTCTCGCTCTTCCTTTTGATTTTAATCTCCGGCTTTCCCTAATCTGCGTGCATATTCTTCTACTCCTTTTCACGCTTTTCATCATAGCTTCCTTCTGCTCCAATGGCGACTGCAATCATGGCGGCTTCTTCCACTTCACACGCCCAGCAAGATGTAGTAGACAAGCGTGATGGGCAGCGCAATCAGCATCCCGAATATCACCCTGCGATTTTAGAGTCACGCTTAATCTTCCATTTCCGATCCAAAAAGCTTTCAAATTTGAACTTACCCTGTGCTGAGAATATCTGGGTGGACGCTGTATTCCTTGGCGAAGACGAAGGGGACGATTCCTTGAGGAAGAGCTGCCTGTAATTTTGATTAATAATGTAAAACCCACTTGGAAATTCTATCATTTTTTATAAAAAAGCAATCTCCGGCAAAAAATTACTGAGATTTTACTCAAAACTAGCAAAATCTGTTCAGGAGAAAGCATTAATTGACGAAAATGACTGAACTCTTACACAAAATAGCTACTTTTTGAGTTTAAAGTTGCTGTTTTTTTATTTTAGAGTACTATGTAGAGAGAGAGAGAGAGACCTGAACAATGGCAACATGTAGAAGAACGCCTCGAAGGCCAACAGCAACGGAAGCAACAGCCATGACAGCAGGGCCAGTAAGGAATCTCACAGCCATGGCAAAAGCTGCTATGGAGTTTCCACATGCTATGATCCTTGGTTGCAAAGCCATAAACAGACCTGTCATTGCATCAAAATCCATCAGAACACATTCTCTCTCTCTCTCTCTCGTCTCTTTCTCTCTCCGCTTTTTCCTTTTTCTGCAACTCACTCTTCTTTCATCATCATCACCATCACCATCACCACCAACCAGTTCGCTAAACCAGCTTACAACCAGTGGATAAAAATGAAAAGAAGAAACAGAGCAAGAATATTTCTCAGACTAAAGGCCGAGAAAGTTATTCGAAACTCATAATTTCTTTTCCTTTTTGCAACTTTTACTTGATTCATCGAATCATTTTCTGAGGAAAATAAGAAATCTGGAAGAAAAAAAATCAGTGTTTTATACAGACCAAGACTGAACATTGCCATGCCAAGCCCTGCATCTGACAGTATGGAAATTGACTTCGCAACAATGGCGGGCATTTGAACGTCCCACCTAACGAAAACCCACTTGAATCCATTAAAATTCCAAGTAGCAGACGATCGAAACAAAAAACAAAAATAAAAACAGAAGGAAAAATGGAATTTGAGGAAGAAAATGATCTGAAAATGAATCAAATTTTAAGATTTTCTCGAGAAAATTGTTTACCTGAAGGAAACAAGGGACCAAGTGAGACCAAATAAGCTGGAGTAAGTGTTTGGATTTCTAATTAGTTTTCTCCAAACCATGATCAGAATAAGCCTCGTCATTACGCTTGTCGGAGGCATGGTTTTTGATCGCCCATCGCCGACCTTTTCACCTCCATTTTCGTTCGCAGATCCTCTGTTTCCGAAGCTAAATTCATCTCTCTGAACGTAATCATCTCTGTTTTCTTTGAAACCTTCTGCTGAAAGACAACGAAGAAAATTCAGAGCTCAGAAGCCAAATGAGACGAGAAATAGCAGAGAAAATGACAGCAAGTCACCTTTCCCGGGAGAAACAGCCACCCTCTTTTCCTTCTGGTCATAAGCGCCATTTTCTTGGTTGCCAAACGCATCCGAAACAGGGGAAGCACTGGAGCTCCAAACAAACATGTGGAGATCTCCCGACCCATCCTCTTGCTTCACCTGAGCTTGCCCATTAACCTTCTTAGTGCTCATCCTAGTATTACCGCCGCCGTTTACGGCCGAACTTTTCGAATTGTTGGGGGAAAAAATCCCCGGATTTGGCGCCGGGTAATGGCCAGCATTTCCCGTCGGATTATGGCTGTGCAGCCGCGGCTTTCCGCTGTCTTCTTCGTAATTTGACGGCCTCGGCGTTGGCCCTCTCGAAGCAGAAAGGCCATAAACATCAGAAGAGTTAAAGTTCGAACTTCTTCCACCAGCCATCATAGAGTAAAAATCAGTGTGACTAAAACTAGACCCTCTCGGAGTAGGGTTTCTCGACGATTGCAGAGAATAAATCTCGGCGTTCGTCAAATTAGACGGTCGAGGAGTTGCAGAAGACAACCCAAACGATCTTCTCGGTAAAATATCCGATCTCGAAGCGTTTGATCTTCTCACAGTAACACGAAGCTTCCCATCTTCTTTAACTTCCGCCGCCGTTTCAATCGGTTGTCTTCCGTCTAACGACAAAACGTCAGAATCGACATGAATAGACACAATCGAGCCAGCGGTGTCTGGAAATTGCTCAGAAATCAGCATCTTCGCTCCCCTGTATTCGAACATAAACAGCATCAAAGTGTACCAAATAATACACTGAAGAACAACGATTTGGACCATCAAACTTCCAGAAAATTCTCCGTACATCCCTTTCAGCAAAGGAATCCCCATTACAAGAGTGTTTGGTAAGGTAGAGAGAGAAAACAGAGTTATCGTCCATTCCAAACACCCCCTTTTACTCACCTTCGTCCAAACAGCTAAAACTGCTAAAACGATGATTTTTTGGAGAGTGTCGGCGGCGATGAACTTGAGGTTCATCTTGTAGGGGTTGTTGGAGGCGATGAAGTGGAAAGACAGAAGCGGGACAGCGAATAGAGCAACGAATCTGTTGATTCCAGAACACTGTCCAGGTGTGAAGATTTTCCACCATTTTACAGAACCGTAAGCTAAGATCATGGCCACGTAAAGAGGAACAACTTCGGTCATAACGTGGTAAAAGTCCAAAAGAGAGATCATTTGTGATCGATCAAAAGACTACCCAGATGAAGAAATGGTATGAGAAACAGAGGAGCCGATGGAGGAAGGGTGATGAAAGTTATTTGGAAAACGAGAGAGCATGTGCAGATGGAGTTTGGGGAAGTGGTAAACTGGAAATAAGCAGAAGAAAGAGAAGGAAAAACTCGAGCTTTTAAGAGAAGCCAACGACAGTCTCCAAAGCAATTGGAGGATTTTTCTTTTTCTTTTTCTTTTTTTTTTCCTTAAAAAATTATTATTTTTATATTCTTGTCACGTTTAATGTACAAAAAAATGTTACACTTTCAAAATTATAAATAATTCATTGGAAGATACATGTTGAATGTTTTGATCACGTGTATATTTTAACAAATATTTTCATTAAGAAATACTAAAAATACTTAAATACAGACTAAATAAAAGTAAATAGTTATTATGAGTAGGATTCAAGTTAATTGCCTCAGATTAAATATATTTATGATGTCACTCTCTTTCCTAAATTGTATTATTCATCACGAGATTGGACTATTAAGTGAAAGACAAAAGAAAGAACAATGACTGAAAAGACGTGTTTTATAAATTGCATATCATATTCCCGTCTGTTGAGAATCGAACACGAAACGGAAAAAGAAAACTGCAGAAGCAGGAACACCAAGATTTACGTGGAAAACCCTAATGGAAAAAACCACCGGCAGAGGAGAAATTCACTAATCAGAAATCAAGGTATAATGAGTTTTGCGACTCAAGCATCAATATGTAGAGAAAATAAATACCTCTAATATTGGATATGGGTCTGACCCAACCCAACTAGAATTCGGGTCACACAGAACTCTAACACTGTCATACATACATTTTTTTATTTAGCATTACGGTTATAGATGAACTTTTTGATATAGGTGAAAATGATTTTAGTGAAGTACTTGATGATGCGAACGAATGATAGTTGCGATTGAATGGGTACTTTCATGGGTGAGACTACAGCTTGTTGGTGCGAAATTGACCATTGAGTGAAAGCAGAAAAATAAGGGATTATTTTGGAAATTTTTAATACGTTGGTACGAAATATTTTTATTCTTTGAAGATTAAGTCAAAATGTTTTACAAATATTTATATTTATTTTATTATGAATTTTAACTACGTTTGAAATTTTAAGACTTCCACTGTTTATTTTTCAAAGACATGTTTTGTCGACTTATTTTCAAACATACGATTTTATGATATGATTTAAAAAAAACAGTCAAAAAATTTACGCTACAGAATGTTAGGGTTAGCCATAAAGGTCAATCCTTCGTTCATCCAAATGGACAAAAATAAAAACAGATATTAGTTACCCAGTAATTAATGAATATAGAATAAAAACGATTAATTTAAGCGAAATGCTACATTAACACTTTAATTCTGTACCATAATCTCATATTATGACGTGATATTTATATATTATTTTTTTATTGATTCATGTAATACGTCATTTTCAACGTTTATATTATGCCATAATAATTTTATTAATAAGTAAATAATATTTAAACGTCACGTCAAAATATAAGATTATATTATAAAATTTGACTGTTAGCACGCCCAACCAAAAAGATCTCCAATCACACGGAGATAAGTGTGTACCTCCATATGAATCCTATCCTAACATTATACCTGTTTAGTATTGTTATACTTTTTTAATAATTACTGTTAAATAATTGTGATTTTAAACTAATTAGTTGTAAAAGAAAGGCAGTAGCTGTTTAATAAATTAATTCTTTAAAAATGATTTATCAATTTTGATAATTAATAAATTATGATATTCAATTATTAAAATATATAAAAGTACGTTAGAATTTAGAGAAAAAAATAAAAAAAAGTGTGTGTACATATATTTTAAATCCTTTAAATATTTGAATATTGACATTTAACCATTTATTTTTTTCTCCCACATTTTTTACTTTTATCTCCAAATTCTAATGTACTTTTATACAGTTTAATAATTAAATATCATAATTTTTTAATTATTAAAATGAATAAATCACTTTTTAAATAATTAATTTATTAAACAATTGCTCTTGTTTTTATATATGTAAGTACATTAAAAAAAAATACGTGCGAAAATAAGTGGTTAAATATCAATATTCAAAAATTTAAAGGATTAAAATATATATATATATATATATATATATATATATATTAATCTCAAAAATTACTTTTTTTAATTTGTCAAAATTATTATAATTTTTTTTAAAAATTAAAAAGAATTTATTTACCAAACTCTAAAATATATTTTTAGTCGCTACGTATTATCTATTTAATAATTTATGGTATATTATTTGAATAATTATCCTTAATTTTCTTGTTTCAGCCAATCAATAGTGTTTGTGAAAAATAAAAATAAAAATAAAAATAAAATAAAAGGGAAAAAAGTCATAAATTTGCCTAATTATTCAGCAGTTCAAACAAACAAACAAAAACCAACGAAACTCCCGGCTTTGTCTCCTCCTATATTCGTCTTCTCTCTCTGGTTTTTCCGGCCACCCTCCTCTCTTTCCTTAACCGGCCGAAACGTCATCTGATCCTGGGCACCGCAGTTTTTTTTGTTTGTTTTACCGGTTACCTCTATTTTTGCATTTATTCTTACAATATATATATTGGAATTAGCTAAAAGAAAAAATAATAATATAATAATGGTGGGTTCGCCGGGAAGTCCCCCAACCGGTGGTCGGTCATCGTTGATGGATAGGCTGTTGGGGTTGCTTAGGGTCAGAGTCAAACGCGGCATTAATCTGGCGGTTCGGGACGTCCGGAGCAGCGATCCATACGTAGTCGTCAGGATGGGCAAACAGGCATGTTATTTATTTAATTTTTGGAAATTATAATTATTTATAATTTTATATTAATTGACGCAGAAATTGAAGACTCGAGTTATTCACAAAGATGTAAATCCACAATGGAACGAAGATCTAACTCTCTCTGTCACAGACCCTAATCTTCCAGTCAAGCTGGTATTTTGTTTTGAATTTTTGTTTTTAATTTCATGAGAATTAAAGTTGATTTCGAAGTGAAATGACCAAAAGGAGTTAGATAAATCGATAACAAAGAAAGATGGTTGCATGCGAATACAGATAGTGTATGATCACGACACGTTCAGCATGGATGACAAGATGGGGGAAGCAGAATTCGACATTAAAGCGTATGTAGAAGCATTGAAGATGAACTTGGGAGCGGTTCCGAGTGGGACGGTAATCTCGAAAGTTCGACCGAACCGACAAAATTGTTTGGCGGAAGAGAGCTCTGTGGTGTGGAAGGACGGGAAAGTCGTTCAAGACCTTTGCCTCAGGCTCAAAAATGTTGAATCAGGTGAAGTTGAGATTCTACTGCAATGGATTGACCTTCCCGGTTCGAAGGGCTTATAGACACCCAACACACATTTCATGTTTACTTGCTTCTCGTATTTTGACATCAAATTGTCGAGGTTTCTCCTAGATTGCTTGTAATTTTACGCACTATATGTTTAAAAATATGACTTTGATACACCCTTCTTTCTCTTTTTTTAAATGGCGTGACTAAAATATAAGTTTTTTTTTTTTAAAAAATCCAACCCAATTCGTTTTTACATTCTCATTTTACATTGTAATCTTGCACAAATCAATACAAGCTCTCATTGTTGTAGGTTGTGGAAATGATATTTGATTTTGAACAAGAGGAGAAAAACATGAGAGAATAATAAAAAAGTTTAGTTTTTTTTTTTTTTGATAAAGTGCAATTTAGGTTCTAATATTTGAAATTATTTATAAATTAGACATTAAATTATTTTTTTGACAAACAAAACCTCTTTCTTTCAGCTCTTAGTAATAGGCATATTGTTTTCAATTTAACTATTAAATTCAACACGTGTATATAACATTTTTTTTTATCAAATGAGGCATTTTAACCCGATTGTTAACCATTCTAACGATTTCTAACCCACTTTAAACTCTTTCAATCTCCTTTCCGAAAATTTTGAACTTTTTTGATCACGTAATGAAATTTGAAATCAAATTAAAAATCATCGGAGGAGTTATACATTAATAATTGAATAACTACTCATTCGATATGCATAAATGTTGTTTATTTATAACTCTTAGACAATGGAATGGTGATAATATTGGATCAATTGAAGGTATGCTCATTCATATATGAATTTTTGCACGAAAGTGATAAATGTGATATAAATGAGCATAATCACTATTTGTGGCTAATTGAAGTGGTTATGGTGATTATAAATTCAAACTATTTTGACGTTATAAAGTAGACACATAAATCAAGTGTATGACTTTAGATTGAAAGGATTTGGATGTATGCAATAAAAGTTATGCATGTTTGAAGTTAGATAAGTTCAAAATTGCATTGTTTTGGGACATGTCCTTAAATGGAACTTTAGATTGAGAATTTGGAAAAGTGTATAAAAGAAGAAATGTTTCTAGTACATTGAAGTATATGGTCATGTAATAAAATTGGATAACGAATGGGGTTATGACACATGTCACTTGTAGATTAGTGACTAAGTGTGTGATTAAGATGTAATTAGTGAATAATTAAAGTTAATTACTCATTATTAATTATGATAATAATGAGGATTAACTTAGAACTAAGCTAGAGTGATTAGTTTAAGTTAAAAATGGTTAAGGATAATTAACCATGATATTTTGGTAAATTTTCATGGAATTAATGATAAAATGGTAAGAATTAATGATAAAATTGTAAAAATTAAATGACAAAATGGTAATTTCACCCTATGTAATCTCTAGAAAGTGAAGAAAATGGCTAAGATTCAGTCATTTTCATGCTGAACGAAGGAAAGAGGGGAGAAGAGAGAGAAGGAGAAAAGGAGAAAATGAAGAAGAAGAAAGAGAAGAAGAATTGACCATCAATTTTTCAAGAAAAAGTGTTTCTCTCCCCAAGAGGATCATTTTCTGTCTAAAATCAAGAGGAGTTAGTGAATAATAAGTTATCTTCAAGAAATAAGAACCTTAATCTTGGTATTTTATAAATTATGCTAAATATTGCATAGTTTTGGTGAAAGAAAATGGTGGATTTAGGAATTATAAAATGAAATTCATGGATTGCATATTCATATCTGTGGATGATATGGATTTGTTGATGATTATATTGATTAATTAAATGATGATTTGGCTGTAGTTTAAGGAGTGAGGATGTAACTTATGAAAAAGGTGAATAACATAGTGATTTTAGAATTCCAAGTGTAATCCATAGAATTGTATATGGACATTGTGATGAAGTTAGTTCAATTGAAATCAATGAGATTGATATTGATTTGCTATGATTTGAATATGAGCATGAAATTTGAATACTTGAGGGTTAGAGACTCAATATGCATACATAATGCTTGAAATGGAAATAAAGTATGAATGATTGAAGAATGTAATGAAATTGGTTGAATTGGAGTTTTAATAGAATATAATGTTTGGTTTTGTGTTAAGATAGGATAGAAATATCTATCTCTGTAATTTATGCTATGTTTATGGTTATAAATGAGTTTTGGTATGAATGTATGCTTTGAATGAAAAAGCTTGAATAATGGTATTTAATATTGTCTTTGGATCAGTTTAAAAGATTAAATGTCCATTTTGGTGGTTAGGCCATTATAATGATTATAATTGTGTCTAAATAGATTAAGTTATCTATTTGATGATCCTATGATGAGTTGATATTAATTTGGATGGGTTTTGAATAGATTTGTTATGAGGAAGATGAAGAAAATTGAGGGAAAATGTGAATCTAAACATATTGCAGACGACCAGGGATGTCGTGTAGTCGACCAGACATGAAAATTTAAGGGGCGAATAACCAAAAATGTCAATTGCAACATAGAGTTTAAAACTGCCAATTTTGTGGTCGACCGCTCCGGTCGACTAGAAATCAAGTTTTGCCTAGTTGTGTATTGAAATTGCATTATAGCAGACAACCGCAACCTAGGAAGTGGATGACCGAACCTTGTATTTTTTAAATATTTTTCTTAGGTTTTTAATCATTTTATTTACCCATTGTATAATCCATTTTGGGAGATGATTGAGACATGGATAGAATATGTTTATATAGATGTATGAGACCATTTTATGTATCATTATTGTGTGTTTAATAACAAAATTTGCATGGTTCATTTTACATGTTTTATTAGTTTGTATTATATGCATTTAATGTATGCATGGTGAGAATGTCAAATTATACATCATAAAAATATTTATATGTACAAAACATATTATCCGAGTGATATTATTGATGACAAAGGAACCCAATATAATTTGTCATACTATGTATTGTGTGACGTATGTAAAATAAAAAATAGAAATAAAGTGACTATGAGTCTTCATTGGGTTGAAAGTCCCTAATCCTCCGGAGGTCTTATTATTCATAGACACATCTATTAGAGACAGTGACTGGTATGGTAGGGTTTTATAGTCATGTGCGACTTTACATACGATGATGTATGATCATTGATGTTGATAGTCACATAAATATTGACATTCACGTACCTGTTAATAAAATGATATTTTTTAAATAATATGACCATTTAATAATAACTACAGCATTGCATTGATTCATAATATCACTATATCGTTGTGAAAGGAGAATCGTGATATGCATTTTATGTTCATTGCATAAATGTGAGTCATGGGATGACATTGTTAGATAGTTATGTGATTGTGGTACCATTAGACATTAATTGGAAATGTCTATGAATGGTGTGGAGATAGAGTATCAAGACAATGATCATATAATCATATATCTAGACATTGTTTTTTTTTTAATGCATAATGAGGAATTCCTTCATATAGAAGAATTATTTGAGATAGACCTAAATAGAGATGTCTAGATAGCGTGAATTAAACATTAATTAGAAATATTTAGAAATAAGAAAGCCCTTCATATAGAGGATTAAGTGGTTGAGACAAATTATGATAGACATATATTGTAAATATCTAGATAGCTTGAGATTAGACACATATTAAAGATATCTAGTATTGGTATTAAATAAACCATAGAAGAAAACGAAAGATGGTGTAGGAATTAGACATTAATTGAAAATATTAAAATGGTGATGATAATAGATGGACCAAAGTAGAACGTGATCTATAATACAGGAAATCACGTTAAAAGTTAGAAAAAAATTATAAAATTAAATATTCTATAGAGTTTCAATGTGCTTGAAGAGAATAACACGTAAGAAGAAATTATATGGAATAAGTTATCTATGAAGTGTGATATTTTAAAAGGATATAACACATATAAATTATTATGGAAGTATTTCGTAATTAAATATGTATGAGAATAAATTGTGCATGAAAAGTAATTACACATGAAAATGGAAAAAGTAGGCTATGCTTATATAAATCATAGGTGTAAGTATTTCTACGTATGCACTAAACACCTCTTATATAAAGCAGTGTATCACATAGTTGAGATATTAATTAGAAATATCTAAAAATCTAGATAAAATATATATTCTTAAATGTGTGATCATGAGAGTTGATCAAAAGTTATATGTTGAAAGTTATGGATGTGAGGACTAACCATGTTGGGCTTAATATATGGTTAGTTATGATATTTGTATTGTTTATTGGATTTTTAGATTATGATTCTTATTGAGCTTATAAAGCTCACAGTTTTATTTTATAATATTTTTCAAGAACATGTAGTAGCAGCTCAAGATCAAAATGGTAAAGATCAGTTGGACGGATGATTAACACAGTGTAGGCCGAGAGTGCGAATTTGAGTTTTTATTTCGATGCATTTAGTTTTAATTCGGTCCATGTTTTGTAAAACAAATTTGGATACAATTTTGTAAATAAATAATAGTGTACAACTTTTATGTTTGTGTTGAATTTTATTTTTATGTGGCCCAATTGCGCAACCACATATACATACTATTCTAAGCTTCTGCTACAAGTTGTGAGTTGTGTGATCGTTTTCTCAGAGGAGAATATGTTTGTGGCATGAGTCCCGAAGAGATCGGGAGCGGGTCGTGACAATTACTCTTCTGAAAAAACACCATCAATTGGGAGGTAGATTAAGATTTAGAAGAGTCTAAGCCGGTCGTTGTGATCATCAATTATGAAGATCTTACTCTAGAGCATTTTCAATTTTTCTCGCACTAAGTGCTTCGCTTATTGAAGTATATACATTCATTGGATTCTCTCCTTTTCTATGTCAATTAACTTGCCAATATCTTATTGCAGATGTATTTCAATGTGATTTAGTTATGTATATTGATTTCTCTTCGGTGGATGAAAGGCCATCACTGATCTTTTTTTCCTGATTTTTCGACACCCCGGGTGGGTCTCCGGCCTCGTGCCGAGATGAATGAGGGAGTTGATGGGTGGTCTCACTAGCTCTGCACTACACTTGCCATCAGATTTTGAAAGAATGAGCAGAGCAAGTCCTGTCCTTTGCAAGACATGGCGATTTTGAACTCTATCAATGGATTAATAGGGTTTGAAATTATTAAAATTTTGTGTGATCTGAATTCTATTGGGTTGGGTCAGTGAGCCTAAAATATAAATCTTATTTAGAGTTTTGTTTTCTCTATAAATTGATATACGCTAGAGTAGCAAAACTCGAGGTTGTATTTTGATCTTCATAGTAGACTTATTTCTCTGCCCATGAATTTTTTTCCTAAAGGATTTTTCCACGTAAATCTGGTGTATCGTATTGTATTTTCTTTTATCGGTTATCATTCGATCTCTAACAGAAATCATAGAAGGAGATCAACATTGTTGGATCGATTTAGAAATTACAAGAGAAATTGAAAATCGAGTTAAAATATTTTATTTAATAGAAAACATCATTTATATGGGTTAAATTTAATTGATAAATTAATTACAGTTGAAAAGTAGATATTTCATTTAAAAAATAAATAGTTTAAAATATAATTAAAAAAATGTCCATAGTCTAAATTGCACATTACTTTATTTTTTTTTGTATTTTTATTCGCTTATTGAATGCATTATTGTAGATTAATGAAAATCATTATAAAGTATTTCTTAATTTCAAAAAACAATAGATAAATTATAATTTAAATTATAATATTTGACATCATAAACACATTATATTTTACAGAGAAAATAACAAACTAACCATCGTACTTTATTTTTAATAATAAGTTAACCACTCAAGTATTTTTTGTAATAATTTAATCATTGAACTATAAAAAATCACCGCCGCAAACATAGACGTTAATTTTATGAAAATTGTAGTGAAAAATAACAAATATTTATGAAAAAAATGGTAAGAACTCGTAATTTTAAAATAGACTTTCAGTGGAAAAGAGTTAATATCGATGGATAATAGATTTAGAAAATTTTAAATTTTGTAAAAGAATAAATTTAGAAAATTTCGAGTTTTATTATTTAGAATCTTTTGTAAAAGAATGTTAATGTTTTAGTTTTCGGATGATTTAAAATTGTTTTACAGTCTATAGGAAAATTACACTATGTTTTTGTTGTCTGTGTTTTTCTATGAAAAAGGCAATGCATAATATTTTATTTTTAGATAATCCGCTACGGATTAACAATTTAACTCCTAAATTATGACAATCCTATGTGGATTAATAATTTAACCCCTGAACTATGACACGATCCCGTGCGGATCGACGACTATCAGCGGTGGATCGACAACTATCCGCAACATATTAATAATTTAAACACTGAACTATGATGATCCTCAACGAATTAATAATTTAACCCTTGAACTATGACAATCCTCTGCTGATTAATAATTTAAACCCTAAACTATGATAATCCTCTGCGGATCGACGATGATCCTCTGTGGATCGACGATGATCCTCTGCAAATTAACAAATTAATCCCTGAACTATGATGATCCGCCTCAGAACGACAACACTATTTAATGAAAAACGTAACCATAGTGTTTATTCTGGAAATTTTTCATAGTTTAGTGGTTAATTTGTTAGTGAAAAAAGTTTAGTGGTTAACTTGTCATTGAACGCAAAATACGGTTGTTGGTTTGTCATTTTCCCTATTTTAAACTATTTTTTGGATAAATCAAATTATTACATTTCAGCTATCAATAATTTGGACTATATCGTTAATTTATTTCTTAAGTCAAATGCATATATATCATGTATTTCATTTAACCAGCTGATTTAACGAGATTTGTAATTATTCTGACAATTTTTAATCTAATTTTAAAATCTATCAATTTTCTATTTAACCATTTCAAATTTTGTCAATCGTGCAATACATCGGAAAATCAAGTTAGATATCATCGAAAACATCATTTGCTACGAACGACTCCTTAGCTAGAGACTCAGTTTCAGAGCTCTCGTATATATCGCTAATGATTAAAATTTGGTATTGGTTGTCATCGAATCCTATCTTCAACTCTACGTGCATCTCATGTCTTTATTTTAACGAATTTATAACGGTGAAAATAATAGATGGTAATATCTCAAACTTTAAGGTATCAAATACAAAAATTTAAAATTTACAGTGTCATTTAAAGGAACTTTTAAATTTCAAGGGTTAAAAAAAAACTTAAAAAAAGAAAAAACTTTTGTTCTAATTTACACTTTTGTCCAACCACGTGTCAGATTTATCATGACCTTGTCCGCATCATATCTATTTTACTTGTATCTGCGCTTCACTCGCGCATATTCGCTAGTATATAAAAACCAAGCTCTTCAAATCCCTCTTCTTCGTCGACCTCCATTTTCTTCGTCTCTTCTCCATTATTCTACACAGAAAATCTCATTCCTAGCAATGCCTGAGCTCTCGGAGACTTACGCTTGTATGCCATCTACGGAGCGAGGAAGAGGAATTCTCATCTCTGGTCATCCAAGATCTAACACCATCCTTTACACCAATGGCCGATCGGTCATTATTCTTAATTTAGATAAGCCTCTCGAAGTTTCTGTCTACGCCGAGCATGGCTATCCGGCAACGGTAGCTAGATTCTCGCCGAACGGAGAGTGGATCGCGTCTGCTGATGTGTCTGGGACGGTGAGGATTTGGGGAACTCATAGCGGTTTTGTGCTGAAGAAGGAATTCAAGGTCTTATCAGGAAGAATCGATGATTTGCAATGGTCTCCCGACGGGTTGAGAATTGTTGCCTGTGGCGATGGGAAGGGGAAGTCCCTTGTGCGTGCTTTCATGTCAGTTTGTTTTTTTTTTTTTTTTTCTGCCTTTTGATTTTCTTAATCTTTTATAGCAATAATGAAGAATGAGATCAGACATGCCGTGGAAAGTTGTGATGATTATGTTTTTGACTTTTTGAAATTGCTGTTCTTAACGAACTTATGTGCATTTGATTTACAGGACTATGCGTAGTTACTATTATTTCACGATTTTTATTTTTAGAAAGTACTGAAAATTTGTAGTCCATTGAGTTACATCTTGTTCTAGGTTCTAGTGTTCTCGGATATGCCATTTATTTGGCCTAGAGATTTGAGTGATTATGATCTTTCAGGACTGAGAATTTGCCCCTTTTATACTGGCATTTTGCTTATCTATAACTCTTACATTATTTGAAATTCTTAATGTTGGCGAATGATTTGATGCAATTTGTAATTATCTAGGTGGGATTCAGGTACAAACGTTGGGGAATTTGATGGACATTCAAGGCGTGTATTGAGCTGTGCGTTTAAGCCTACAAGACCATTTCGCATTGTCACGTGTGGAGAGGATTTTCTGGTGAATTTCTATGAGGGGCCACCATTTAAATTTAAGTCATCTCACAGGTTTGCGTGCTTTCATTATCATGAGTCTTTTATTTTTTTCTCTTGCAATTTGTTGGGATCGAAAGTGGAATTGAGAAAGTGATTATCTGAACAGTGAAATATCTCTTTGAAAATTTGGTGAGTTGCTTAATTTTTTTGTCTTTATGATCACCTTTGTCATTATCCCCAATTTTTGAAAATGAAGGAGAATAATTAATGGAATGCTGGTTCTGTTATTGTTTATACCTTCTTGATCTCCCATTTGATGTTTCCGTCTATCATCTATTATAATGGATGTTTTATTTTTGTGGAACCTATTGTTAGGCAATGCGACGTTAATTTTGTTTTTTAATTTACACGTGATGTGAAGATTTTCAGGAATATTATTTTTATCAAATTCGCATTAAATTATATTTGGCATGAAGATCTTCTGGGCTTGATCTCATAAAGAACGTGGTTTATTTAATTGCCAGGAATCATTCAAATTTTGTCAATTGCGTAAGGTTTTCTCCAGATGGCAGTAAATTTATCAGTGTGAGCTCTGATAAAAAGTGTCTCGTGTTTGATGGGAAGACTGGAGATACAATTGGGGAGCTTTCCTCTGAAGATGGTCACAAGGGTAGCATATATGCAGTCAGCTGGAGTCCAGATGGTAAACAGGTAATTGTGGCTCTAACAATTATCTTTTTATATTGATCCTGAGACAACGTAGTGATTTTCCACTTTCCAAATCATTGTACATGAATTAGAAAAAATAAGATTGAGGATTACATGGAACTTCTATTGGAAACTGAAGATATGATTGATTGTTCTATTATGTGGCTCATAAAGATGGCATGTTAAGATTCTTGACATTTAGTTCTACATCATTTTGGAAAGAAAAAAAAAAGTGAATTTAATATGAATACAATGTCTATTTTCTACAATCTATGTTTGACCCTCTCATTCAGTTTTCTATTGTTAAGTTTTGATTGAAAACTTCCATTCTGCTTCTTTGTCATTTCTCCTCTTTCAATCATGCGGTTTCTCATACCATATATGATATATTTATTATGCTTTGATCTCTTGTTATCACTACATTTGTAGGTGCTCATTCAGTTTTCTATTATTAAGTTTTGATTGAAAACTTCCATTCTGCTTCTTTTCATTTCTCCTCTTTCAATTATCCGGTTTCTCATACAATATATGACATATTTATTATGCTTTGATCTTTTGATATTGCTACCTTTGTAGGTGCTGACAGTTTCTGCTGACAAGACAGCAAAAGTGTGGGACATATTTGACGATGGTAATGGGAAGGTGAAGCAAACATTAATTTGTCCAGGCTCTGGCGGATTGGATGACATGCTAGTTGGTTGTCTATGGCAGAACGATCATCTGGTTACAGTTTCTCTTGGTGGATCAATTAATTTATTTTCAGCAAGCGATTTCAACAAGGCCCCACTAACATTATCCGGACACATGAAGAATATAACTTCACTAGTTGTTCTCCAAAGTTGCCCAAAAATGTTACTTTCGAGTAGCTATGATGGACTGATAGTAAAATGGATTCAAGGTATAGGATATAGTGGTCGATTGCAAAGAAAGGAGAACTCCCAAATTAAGTGTTTTACTGCTCTAGAAGAAGAAGTTGTTACGTCTGGATATGATAATAAGGTAATTGTAGTATTAAGTTCATTTAATGTTGCTTACTTCATTGTTTTTTATTTATATGTTTCTGCTAAACTTGATAAAAATAAAGCACTTGTGTGAAAGTGCAACTTTTTCCTGGTGATTTAATTTGAACGCAAGGGATGGCATCTTTTGGTGATTTCCATGTGATTTGGAAGAACAATAGTTTTCAGATATTTTGGCCTAATTTTAAATATTTCTTATCCTGACACATTTTTTTGTTTTATTTCTAGTTGGCAATTTCAGTGGCTAAATTTTGGTTTCAATTGTATTTCCTAATTTAATAAGTTGCTTCCTCTTTGGTGATTTTGTTCAAAAGTTTCTGCAAAGTTAATGGCTTAAGATTCAATTTCTCAAAATTAGCAGAGATTTGAACTGTTGTCAGTTAAAGTATTTATGATTATATGATTCATTTCTTAAGAGCTTGAAATATGCTTGTTTTTTTCCCTTGATTCAAGTGTCATAGAATCCACAACTGTATGTTCCATCTTCTATATGGAGCATTGTTTCCTATTTGACTAATAATGTATGAATCTGTATTATTTATTGTATAATGATGTCTATACTGCAAACCATTTTGTGTGCCGCAATTTTTGTGCAGGCATGGCTTGACATTCATAGTAGAACTCCTTCTCTCTCCCTCCCTCCCTCCCTTTAGAGATTGAATCAATAGCTTTTTTTACAGTAACTGAATATTTATTTTTCTAATTGCCTTTTTGGAAAGTTATATGAATATGTTTAATTATACAATTTATCTGAATTTTATGTTCTAACAAGGTCTGGAGAGTTTCAATCCAAGCTTGCCAATGCGCAGAGGCAGAGGCCATTGATATTGGCAGTCAGCCAAAGGACTTGAGTCTTGCTACTGTCTCTCCTGAACTTGCTTTGGTTTCCATTGATTCTGGAGTTGTTCTACTACATGGCACAAAAGTTGTTTCAACTACTAACCTTGGATTTACTGTGACAGCATCAATAATTGCACCTGATGGAAGTGAAGCTATTGTAGGTGGACAAGATGGTAAGCTGCATTTATATTCTATCACAGGTGATACTCTTACAGAAGAGGCAGTCCTAGAGAAACATAGGGGAGCTGTTAGTGTAATACGGTATTCTCCTGATTTGTCCATGTTTGCATCTGGGGATGTAAACCGAGAAGCTGTTGTCTGGGATCGACACTCAAGAGAGGTTGTTTCCTTACCTTTTTTATTTTTATTTTTTGCAGTTCCTGTTAATATGGGAAAGCAACATTAACATAATTACTCTCGTCAAACATGTTCCAACATTCCAGTTATGCATAATGTTACATTTACACTCTTTTAGTCTTCCATATTGATATAGTGATTGTGCATCATTAATTCTTTGGTACATGCGATTTATTATTTTTAGTACTTATGATCTACCATAGTTATTCTCATTATGGACATTAAAAAGTGTAAAATTGGAGTATATACTTAACATTACTCTTGTGTAATCAATTCTCTGTCTTTAAATAGAAAGTATTTGGGGAACCCCACCTGTTCTCCTCTGAAAAAGTGTAGTGTGGGTATGAACTTTTTGCTTTTCCAAGATTGATGACCACATAGATGAGTGATTGTCACACTCTCAGCTGTTTTCTAATAGATAAATATGGCCACTGCACCAGAACTAGTTAAAATTTGAAACGGCCAAGAAATATGATAGAACTTACTATCTTGGGGCATATAATTTATCTAGTAACTTTAAACCTTCTTATTTCTTCTTTTTCTTTGACCTTTCGATGGTAAGAGAAATTTCCATCGTCTGCTGCATTCCAAATTTTGCAAATTTACCACTGTTTGTCATTCTGGAGGCCATAGAACATAGATCAAAAGGTTTCCAGTTATGAGTCTTCTGAAGAGTACACTTATTGGTTTGGAGTATGTGTATGTTATAAGGATGGAATCACTGTTTTTATTATCTACTCACTTTTTAACCTGACCAAATTGATGATTCATACTTTGTTCCATTCCATTCGGAGCTTGTCTTTGTCATTTATACCAGGAAGCACATCTGCATATTTTTGAAAATATTTTTCTTCTGCAGGTAAAGCTTAATAATATGTTGTACCACACTGCCCGCATAAATTGCCTGGCTTGGTCTCCTGATAGCACCATGGTCGCCACTGGTTCACTCGATACGTGTGTCATCATTTATGAGATTGACAAGCCTGCATCTCATCGACAAACAATCAAGGGAGCTCATTTAGGGGGAGTTTATGGATTGGCATTCACTGATGAACACACTGTAGTGAGCTCTGGAGAAGACGCTTGTGTTCGTGTTTGGAACGTGACCTCGCCGTGAATGGCAGAGACGGGAAAACCAGAATTTTTTCTGGCTTTTCAAATCTACTTCACTTGCAAGTGCTGGAGAAATTGGTATGTGTCTGTCACCCTTCCCTTTTTGTTTTGCTTGGGGATTTTTTTTGTGACGATTATGATTATAATTTTTTTTGTTGATGATTATAATGATTGGAGTTGTGTATGATATGAAATTTTATGGTGATTGTGTTTAATGGTGTATTACTCTCCTGTCATGATGTGCAACTTTTTTTTGGTAAGATGAACATATTTGGAAGGTCTGTTCGAGTGGCTCTATAACGTTCCTCAGTACTCTCAGTAAAATATTGTTTGTTTTGAGTTGAAGCTCGCACGATTTTGTTATTGGGGTTAGCTCAAAATGTGTTATACTAGGTAGGGAGGGAAACCCTACTTATAAACTATGCATTTTTTATTCTCCCAAGCGATGTGGTATTGTGCACCCTTATTGATATGGGTCAGATCCACACATGAGCCTTTTCTGAACTTCATAAGGCAGACTGCCACAGGCTTAGTCAAGGGTGCTAGTGAAGTGATGTAAAATGAGCTAAGCCTGCTAGCTTGTTGCTATAGTAAAGAATCGAGTTTGCGTGGTTAACTTAAACGAGTCGAGTCAAGCCGAGCAAGTGAACTTAAACAAGTTTATTATCTAATTAAGTAATAGTGTAAGTTAAAAACCGTTTAAATTTATACTTGTATTGCTAGTTCGGCTCGTTTATCTTGAATTTCGTTAGTCGATTCAAGTTAGATCTTTTACGTTTGGATCATTTAGCTCGTTTAACTAAACAGGCCAAGTCGGGTTCAGCTCATAAGCTCAATAAGTCAGATTTTTCAAGCTCGGTTCATTTAGGTAGAAGTGGGCAAATTGGTTCTCAGTTCCGATTTCCATTGCAGACTTCTTGGAACTGACCATTTGGTTCTCGATTCCAAGAATAAGAAACTAGAACCAAAACCGCAAGGAACCGGACCCAGAACCGAGACCAGAACCAAGTCTCGGTTCTAGTTCCCATTCCTAGTAAGATGAATATTAAAATATTATAATAAATAATATATGAGAAGAGTTGGTGAAGATTGCAGATTCAAATGGCTAATTATTTGATTGCAGATTCCGGTTCCTGACTCTGACTAAAATAGCTAAGCTCTGTTAAAAAAGTAGCAAGAACTAAGACTTTCATAAATCAATATTCTCAGATATATTCATTACAAAAGGTACTAGTTTTTTCTGTAAGAAATATAATTAGTCAAAGCAATCAATGGAGCAACCTTACGAGGATCAAAGCCAGAAAGATGTTCCTTTGCATCTCTGTTCAATTTATCCTGTAGAAAGCAAAAAAAGGAGTAATCAGTGGCAATAAAAAAACAAAAATCTGATATCAAATAGTTTCGTCATTCAAAAATCTGTTCCTGTAGAAATGTTGTATTCGTCAACAAAGCACTATCCTTGGTATTACCCACAGTTTAAATCGTGAGAGAGACAACAGTATTTGCAGTAACTCAATCACAGTAACTAAACAACATCACAGTATTTACTAACACAACCCAAAGTCAACAAAGCACTATCCTTGGTATTACCCAAAACAACATTAGTTGAGTTCATCAAGACAAAACTACGAAACAGAACCCAAAATCTTTGTTCTTGGGTTATCAACAATACGTCCGAGAGAAAATTATCAACTCAATAGAATTCAATGCAAATTTTTAACCATACAAAATTTATTACCCATCCAGAAATAAAAAACAGAAGCAATTAACAACTATATGTGAACAGACGACAGAACAGAACAAACCCTAAATCAATACGTACCATCGGAAACAGAAGAATCAAGAAAGGGAGAGTCGGCCGACCTTCTTCACAGGGAAGGGGTTCACAGAGCAGCCGTCAAAATCGCGGAGCAGGGTTTGCCTTCGCAGAGCTGGGGTTCGCTTTCGCCAAGCAAGGGTTTGTCTTAGTAGAGCAAGGGTTTGCCTTCGCAGGTTTGTCTTCGCGGATTTCGCCTTCGCAGGTTCATCTTCGGGAGAGGAATTACTTCGTGGATTTCGCCTTCCAGCTGCTGTCTTTGATAATTACCCTTTTTTAAAACCACTCAGTTCTTGGTTCCATAAACCAAGAACTGAGAATCGAACTGCACCGAGAACCAAGAATCGAAACCGAACCATTTATAAATTTAGGAACTAAGAACTGGAACCGAACAAGAACCGAAACTCGGTTTCAGGTCAGTTCTCGGTTCGGTTCTTGTCCACCCTTACATTTAGGTCTGGCTAAGTGGGAATGTGCAGGAATCTATTCCTATTAACCATGTTAGAAATCAAACGATAACTGGAAAAAGAAAAAAAAAATATGATGTGAGACATCAGATTTACATGGAAAAATTCTTTTAGAAAAAAAACCATGAGCAGAATAATAAATCTACTATGAAGATCAAAATTCAATCGCGAGTTTTGCGACTTTATTTTATATGAATTTATAGAAAAAATAAAATTCTAAATGAGATTTATAATATGAGAAATTTAGATAATGTGTAGAAAACTCAGCTGTCGGTGGGTTCAGACTTATCTTGGCTTGGTTAGATCAGACGGTGGTGGGGGCTCTGAAATTTGGTCATTTCCTACCAACTTTGAAATTTCTCTCATTTGATCAAATAGTGTTCAAAAATGAAAGTGATGGGTCATCATCATCCTTCTTAGCCTGTCACGCTTTCGTTTAGGGACCATTTGCTTTAATGCTTTGCTCTACGTACGTTCTTCTTTCCCCCAACACGTAGTTGAGTGTGTAGTGCATGTGGACTGAGGACAAAGGTGTCCGAAAAGACACTGCCCATGCCCAAGCACATATCAAGAAGACTTCTTCATTGACAGATTTGTCCTTCTCTTTAGTCTTAATGTCATACAATGATGATGAGGATATAATCGTCTTTCTAGAATCAATTGGCGTGACACATTTGTTTGTCACAAGACTTTTAGATGCCCTTCACTATACAATACGCCATCTAAAAAATAAATATATTTTATTTTTTAAATTATTATATGATATTTTATTTATTAGATAATTTTTGAATTATTCACCGAAAAAAATTATTAAAAAATACAATGCAAATTTTAATTAATGACGTCATATTAAAATGTTATATTTTTCTTAGTATATTCGAGTGGGAAAAGGTTGATAAATGATAGAATTATTTGAATATTTACTTTTCAAAAGAATTTCTTTTTATTTACTCAAAAAATATTACATTTTAAAATGGATAAATAATTCTTTGAGCAATTAAAGTCCATAAATGATAAATGGGTCCCTCTATTCAATGAGAGGGAGGGTCCTACTCTTCGTGACCACGTGAAGGAGAAGAGAATAATCTTCCTAAGTTGATTTCCTCAATAATTTAAGAGAAATTAAGGAAAAATAAATCAAACTGCAAGTTATACATATTTCGATCCATGGATAAGATTTGTTACGATGCAGAATAATAAAGAATTGAACAAATAGAGTGTAAAAAATATTTTTTATTGTAAAAATAATAACTTTTTTTTGCAAAAAGTCTGTAAAAAATAATATTTCTTCGGTGAAAATAAAATATTTTTTAATAAAAAATATGACAACGATATTTACATTTAGTCAAGTGTTTTATTTGTTACTAAACATTATTAAGGGGCAGTTTTGTTAATTTTTCATAATTTAATTTATTAAATTTAAGAATATTATCGTGAGTGATACTTAAATCTTGGTTTTGCAAGAATAAAATCAAAAAATAATAATAATTTGATCAAATATTATTATATAATATTAAATAAAAAATGCGAAAAGTAAACATCGTCTCTACCCATAAAACACTTCACTGAACTCATCCACCATTCGTACATCTTTCTCTCCCTCTCTCCTTCTTTCTCTCTCTAGAAGAGATTGAAGATGAGCGGAAGCAGCTCATTGCTGCTAGTATTGTCGTACCTGCTGGTCATCCACTGTAACGTGCGTTCCGGGGAGGTCAATGCGGCCGCGCAGCCGGAGACCGTCGGATTTGACACCGGCGGGCTGAGCAGGGGGGCCTTTTCGAAGGGGTTCGTGTTCGGAACGGCGACGTCTGCTTATCAGGTCGAAGGGATGGCCAGCAAGGACGGTCGTGGACCCAGCATTTGGGATGTCTTTATTAAAACTCCAGGTTCTATTAATTTTTAATTTTATGAATTAATTTTATTACAATTTAATCATTTTAACTTTTTTGTCAATTTAATTTTAGCTATTTATTTATCGAACTGTTTTAATCTAAAATTAATAAATAAAAAAATCAAGTTAAAATATTTTATTAAATAAAAAAATAAAATTTATACAGATAAATTATTAACAAAGGTTGATATTGTTAATTACTGAAATTATCTCAATTATTGGGTGTAAATTCAACTCTAACCAGCTAAAAATATATTATTTTTAATTAATTATTAATTATTATATTTTAAATAATGGAAATATAATTGTCTGCAAAAACAGGGATTGTTGCCAATAATGGAACTGGCGAGGTTTCTGTGGACCAATACCATCGTTACAAAGTGAGTTTTTTTATTTTAATTTATTTATATAATTATTTACTATATTTTATATTTACTCAAATTGTTATATATATTTTTATTTTTTATTTAAAATAAAACATTTATTATATTGTACCATATCTCACTGTACAATATTAAATCTTGCACGATTTTGTTATTGGGGCTAGCCCAGAACGAGTCCTACTAGGTAGGAAAGAGAACCCTATATATAAACCATGTATTTGCTACTCTCTCAAGCAATATAAGATTGTGCATCCCTACTGATATAAGTCGGACCCTTACATAGGTCATCCTGATCTTCACAGGGCGTGCTGCCATATATATATTTACTTAAATTAACTGTTACATATATTTTGTTTGATTAATTTAATGAATTTTGTTCTTTCTTTTTGACAGGAAGATGTGGATATCATGGCCAATTTGAATTTTGATGCCTACAGATTTTCAATTTCATGGTCTAGAATTTTCCCAAGTAATTACTCGAATACATCGAATTAAATTTTACGATTAACTCGGCAATACTTTGTAGAATTCGAACAAAGAGCGTTAAATTCTACGTATATATTTGTCTTTGGTCTGTGTTCATCCATCTAATGTTTGATTGTTATGATCGTTGTAGCAGGATTACGCGTCTCTAATGTTTTTTTCTCGGTTTTTTTTTTTTGTGTTGTAGGTGGAAAGGGAAAGGTGAATTGGAAAGGAGTTGCATACTACAATAGATTGATCGATTACTTGCTAAAAAGAGGTTAATATTTTATAATTTTATTTCGATATAATTTAAGTTAATTCAGCGTTAGAGTTCGGTAACCTGAATTTTATTTTGACCCAAAAGCACATGTTTTGATCAATGAAAACTAAATTATAGAGATTTGTAGCAAGAACGTAGGAATCCGGTCGATAGAACTGCTACTGCAATGAATTTTCTATTTATTTGTAATTTCCTTTCGGGGTGTCAGGTTTTCATTGTTTTGTTGTACACGAACTTCTCTGTAATACGTCTTCTCATAATGAATTTCTCTCTTCTGCTCGTGATTTTGTTTTTTCGTAAATTCTTTTACGTAATCTTTGCGTTATTTCTTCTTTTCTCTCTTTCCATTTTACAATTCCGCATTGTAATTAGCCGAATTCGTCAAAATGATTATGCAGGTATAACCCCATATGTCAATCTTTATCATTATGATCTTCCTCAAGCACTAGAAGAGGAATACCTAGGCTTGTTGAGTGACAAAGTAGTGTAAGTATTGTAAAAAACCGACATCGTATATCGATTATCCAACTTGATTTCAACTATAATTTTCTGGGTTTTTTTGAGTAATTTAAATAAAAAAAAGGGTTTTTGATCCAAGAACAAGAACCTTAATCAAATTTGGAAATTGTGCAGGAAGGATTTTGCAGATTTTGCAGATTTCTGCTTCAAAACTTATGGAGACAGAGTGAAGAACTGGATGACTTTCAATGAGCCCAGAGTGGTGGCAGCTCTTGGCTATGACAATGGCTTCTTTGCTCCTGGAAGATGCTCCAAGCCTTACGGAAATTGCTCCCATGGCGACTCTGCAACTGAGCCTTACATTGCTGCCCATCACTTGATCCTTTCTCACGCAGCCGCCGTCCGGCGATATCGCCAAAAGTACCAAGTAAGACTGTCGGGTTTTTGTTCGAAAAATTAATATTACTGATATGATTATAGAATTACGATGTTATTTGCATCGTATTTTGCTCGAAAAAATTATAACTTTCTAACTTAGCTTTCGTGTCGCGATGAATTTATGGTATGATATTCCTTAGAAGCATAAGAAAGATGAGAGAATAGGCGTATGGAAACAAACACAACACTAAGAACAAGGTAAGGAATAGAAAAACTACGCTTTTATCGTGGCGTTATCGCTTTTCGTACGAGGAACTTCCAAACGTACCTGTTAGAGTTCGATGTGAACGTACCTGTTAGAGTTCGATGTGACCCGAATTCTAATATGGTCAGGCCAGTTTTGCCGCATGTTAGGAATTTCAGTATAACTAGAACTTCCTGTTTATTCTATAAATATATGTTTGAGTCGTAAAACTCATTGTACTGATTTTTATTAGTGATTTTTCTTCTCTGTCCGTGGTTTTTTACCCATCTTGGGTTTACAACGTAAATCTCGGTGTTCGTTATTTTTCTGTTTCTCTTTTTAAATTCTCGTTTGTATTTTGACAATACCCTTGATTGCTATTGAACGAGATGAATTTTGCATTTTTTTGAAGGAAAAACAAAAGGGGAGAATTGGAATTTTGTTGGATTTTGTTTGGTATGAATCTCTTACAAGATCAAAGGCAGATATGTATGCCGCTCAGAGAGCCAGAGACTTTCATCTTGGATGGTACGAATCCAGACCCGAACGAGACAAGATTTCGATAAATAACTTTCTCCATCGTAATCTTTGTTTTTCTGTTGTCCTAGGTTCCTTCATCCGATCGTATACGGCGAATACCCGAAAATGATGCAAGATATCGTGGGAAGTAGGCTTCCGAAGTTCACAAAAGAGGAGGTTCAAATGGTTAAAGGGTCAATAGATTTTGTTGGTATAAATCAGTACACTTCTTACTACATATATGATCCTCATCAGCCTAAACCAGCTTCCTTGGGCTACCAACAAGACTGGAATGCAGGCTTTGCTTGTAAGAAAATTGTCTTTCGACAAAAGTTTTCTTAATTCGATCGTATTTTATCGTCTTTTGACTCTTGAAATTGTGTGCAGATGAGAAGAACGGAGTGCCGATCGGTCCAAAGGTAATAACACGATTTTCTGTTTCGGTCTTTGTCGACGCATTCTTTTATATCTTATCGATATTCTACTAATATCATATATGTAGGCTCACTCTTACTGGCTCTACCAAGTCCCATGGGGGATGTACAAAGCTTTAATGTACGTTAAAGAGAGATATGGAAACCCAACTGTGATTCTCTCTGAAAATGGTAGGAACCGATCCGGTTGCTATTCATCGATATAATATATTGGTTGACGGTCAACTTTATTCGTTAAATTCGTTATGTGTTTATTACATTTTTCATTTGATTAGATATTTTAATCCGATTTTTAAATCATCAGGCTAGTTTTAATCCGATTTCGAGCTTTGTCGATCTGCTCTGTAGTGATTTCGAAGTCCGTTGAGAGATGGACAGTTTAAAATTGGATGAGAAATTGCCAGAAATGTTAGAAATCAAGTTAAAACACATGATTAAATGGAAAAATGTGATATATATGTGTTAAATTTAACAAATAAATCGACGTCGAGATCTAATTTTTCTTTGTGAAATCACTAAGTGTTTTCGATTTCAGGAATGGATGATCCGGGCGAAGTGACGCTCCCAAAAGGTCTGCACGACACCACGAGAATCAACTTCTACAGAGCGTACTTAACGCAGCTGAAAAAGGCCGCGGATTCGGGAGCGAATGTGGTCGGATACTTTGCTTGGTCGTTGCTCGATAACTTCGAGTGGAGGCTCGGCTACACTTCGAGATTCGGCATTGTATATGTCGATTATTCTAACCTCAAGCGGTATCCAAAGATGTCTGCTTATTGGTTTAAGCAGCTGCTCACCAGAAGGAAGTAATGAGAAAGCAGCTTCTTCATCGGCTCTCTCTCTCTCTCTCTACCAGAGGCTAAACTTCTGTCAACCCTCCCGTTAATAACTATGTTTGTGCTTGTGTGTGTTTCTTCCTCGCAATAAAACTCAACGGTTTGCGGTAGGCTTTGGAACTGGCTGGTTTGGTCCCGTTCCAGTTCTGGCCCGAAACCGTGATGTGTTGGTCGATTTTGAAATTAAAATAAAAATGGGAAATTAACAAAATAATCACTGTACTATGGACCGACGACAAGTTAACTATTGAATAATTTTTGCTAATAATTTAAACACTGAACTATGAGAAATAAACGATGCAAACATTGTTGTCACTTGTTGAAAGAAACATTATTACGAAGACGGTGTCGATTCGTTAAAACTCTTTGCAACAACTAATTTTATGCTAAAATCACAATAATTGAGGCTCTGACATGGTTCAGTCTGTCGTTGAAAATGATTTCCACGTTTTCAGTTTTTCGAACATTTATTTGTCGTCGAAAACAATTCTCTTTTCTCTATTTCACCGTTCAGTTCTGTCACCATCTTCTCCTTCCTTTTCCTGATCCATCGTCATCGTCAAGTGCTAATAAGCAGTATCTCACTTTTCGTATAGGAAAGTAATCGTTTTGCAACGGAATGTTGTTTTTCAGCTGGCAGAATGTTGTTTTTCAACTGAGAAACGTTGTTGTTCCAAAACAAAAAGTAATATTTTAAATTTGTTTAGTGGAAAGACAATCTTCCGCTGCAAAAAAATAACGTTATGCTACGGAACGACAACGTTATTAGCAAAAAACTTAACTGCGATATTTACTCTGTTTATTTGTCACAGTTCAATGTTTAAGTTGTTAGCAAAAATTATTTAGTGATTGACTTGTCATTAATCTATAGTACAATGGTTGATTTGTTAATTTCCCAATTAAAATTCATATTTTTAAAAATATATATTTATAATATATTTTGGATTGGCTTTGTAGGATTTGGGTCGATTTAGTTTGAATTATGAGTTATTTTCAAGTTTTGCCACAAATTGAATTGGATTTGGGTTGGATTGTTCAACCCCAGTTTGTCAAAAATCGATCAGTTTTTACGGTTTTTGACATAGAAGATCATGGACCGAACCGTGACCAACATGTATGCATCTAAAATCGGGTACAATTTCTGTTGAGAATTAAACTCAAACGTTTAGCATTTTGGGGTGTTGTTTCAACGAGAATTCGTAGGGTTACATGGCGATCAAATTAAAGGTATGACCTATGGAGTTTGATGCCCCGAATGTCTACTTTTTGATGGTTCAAATTTCAAGTCGTTTGAAGTTCCATAGAAGAAGTTTTGAAGTTTTTAGTAACCAATGGTCAGAAATTACTGTGATGTTTCGTATTCTGTTTTAAGTATGTTTATTACTTTAATTATTGTGCGAATTTGAAGAGTCTTATCTGAGTTTATAAATATTGTATTGTGCTCATTTAAGAAAAATATAGAAAAATACAAATATTGAAGAAGTTTTATCTGAATTTATAAATATTGTATTGTGCTCATCTGAGAAAAATAAGGAGAAATACAAATATTGAAGAAGTTTTGAAGTAGTGATCTTTTTTCTCTCCAAAACAAACACTCCATTTGTTATCAATTCCAATGGGGTGAAGATCGAACTGAATTGTGATCAAATCGCCTACTTCGAGCCTCTTGCACATTGCTCCTTTGATTCAATTACTATACTCTTGTAAAATTCATTTTTGTCGTGTATTTTTCGAGGACAACTACGAAAATATCTCCAAGTATTCTAGGATAAAGTGTAATGTTACGTATGTACTTAATGGGCAGAGACAACTCTAAATAACGGTTTCTGCGTTGATAAAGTTTATCAACTCACTTGATTTTTCCCACGCACTCGATCTCACACTCGATTTTGTGTAACGACATAGTTTTTATTTACTTTAAAAATACGTAAAATTTAAAACTTTTATAAAAATCAACTTAAATCATCGTTAATTCTTTTAAATTAAAATCAAAGTTCTTTTCTTAAAACCAAACCGTTAAAAATCATTTTCCTTAAACTTGTTACTTAAAGCATTATAAACAGCGGAAAACTATAATTATAAAATCATTTTTCTAAAAACGTAACGGAAACATAAATAAACTACTTACGGAATAATAAACGATTGTTGGCCAGCCACAACATCTGCACGAGTAAATCCTTCATCAACTGCTTCTATGTAGAATACTTGCGTTATTATGATCACCTACACTACGAAGCAAACATGAGTTAACGCTCAGTAAGACTGAGATATGCAATATGTATGCCTCTAACTTATTATGTCAGAATGTAATCCGTCCAAACTGTTATTACTCATGGTTACATATACATCAACTCGTACATTGAGCTAGGATATTAGAGGTTCCTGGCAGGGAGAGTGGTCGTGACCGCTAGTGGGCATCTAACTCCTTGGGGTAGACAGGCTCTCGCGACCCCTACAAGGGAAGAACATAATCTCGAGTCTACCGGTTAAATCCGAACCACCTCCCCAACCTCCAATTCCCCTTACCGGTTAGATCCAAACAACAGCGAATTCAATGAGTAAAACATGCTAAATATTCAACAAAATGAAACGTGTATACATATTTAATTTTTTTTTATAGAACCTAACAGAGAATCATAGTAGATATCTAACGAAATGAAACGTGTTATCATGCTTAAAATTAAATGCAAAGACAGCAGTGAAATGAATCTCAAACGTACTCGATATTTGAAGAATTACAGCAGTAGTATGTCCTAAACGATAGACATGCTCGTTGAGAATTTAATGACATGAGAAGAATATAAATATGAAAAACAAATTTATCACATTAATCTGAACGTAAGTGGTAGTACAGAGCACTATGTTTGACAATGGAAAACTAAACAACAAAGCTATCAACAAACCCAAAAATTTAACTAAAAGACTATAATGATTCTCTTATTTTTAAGACAGTCAATTTCACACTCAACAGTAAGGTCTATAAGTGTACGATCATAGAGAATTAGTAATTGATCTACCAATTACAGAGCATCATGAGTATCGGGAATTGGATTATCCAAACAGCAAAAATATCAACAACTCCTAATATTTTTCAGAACTAGCAAGAGTTATCAATGCCAAGACGAAACCAAGATTTACACAATCATACAATTCAATAGAGAGTTAAAGCACCAAACCAACAAGTAGAGTATATAGCAGGAAATGTAATCACACCAAGTCTATAACTTTTCAAGGAGTATAATCAATACCTTCACAAGATATAAGTCACACTCACCAATTTATAGAAAACATACATAGAACAAACAACAATGACATTACTTGTGGTGTAGGGCCTCCACTGGCCAAGACTCTACTCAATTTTCTTATCTCGAAGCTTTAATGCATTTTAGCGCGTAACTGTTATCTTTTTCTTATTTTTCTGTACCAACAGAGCATCCGAGACTGTAGTTCACAGTCAATTCCAAAACACAGCAGCTCACGCGAAACTAGGAGCTCCAACCTGTTGGCCATCACCAACAACACAGATAGAAAACACATCACAATCCAACCACATCGTATAGCTTGACCAAGAAAATCGAGCATGACACATGGGACTTACCTCTAATAGAGAAGCTGCGCCCGACGAAGACCTAATCGCCAGAACCGATTCCCTCGATCAAAGCCCTAATCCCACGCTAGCAAACACGAGCAGAGGTGAAGCTCGCTGTTCGCACTGCTAGACGAACGCACGCCGGACTAGCAACGCATCGTGGGAGATGCTAGCGACCTGTCCTCATCGTCACCCAGTCCCGAGCCTAGCTTCTGACATCGCTCCAACCATCGCGGTTCACCCCGAAGGGCAACCTTCCTTCCCTGTCTTCTTTGGACTCTTTATGATTGCCTTCATTTGATGCATAATGACATATGCAAGGTTGAACCTTTTCCCAATATAGAGCTTCTCCATCACATAGAGATCCATGCAGCTGACAAGGTCTCTATGTCCATCACAAGGCAAAACTGTGTGGGTGATCATGTGATAGATGACTCTTGCTTTAGTATTTAGGTCTTTTGATTTGGGCAGGGAGAAAGATTCAACGGTTGTAGGATTGCGAGCCAATTGCTTTAGTAATGCCAAACCTTCTCCTTGTTTTACAAAGTCGGGGTCCTTCAATACATGGAAATACTCCTCCGTCTGCTCCTCCATGGAGCATCCAATAAACTCATTCAACTCATTAAGAATTAGCCTAATCTGTTTCCCATGTAGAAAAGTCCTTAGCTCACTAGGGCTATCCAACTCCAAATTTGCGTGAAATAATTTCACAACCCTCTCACAATAATAACCCCCCATCATGCACAATCCATATAGAACAATGCACTCAAACATTTCCTTTAATCCAAAATTAGTGAACGTATTGAAATCTACCTTCCTAAATATAATTACGGCATGAGGTATAATGTCATTATCATACCGTTGTTTGGAAGAGGCTGAGTTGAACACCACGAGTTTCGCCTCTACAGACACTCGTGCTCGACCTTTCAGGCTCAGAGGGAGCCACTTTATGCTTCTTCGACACTTGCCTTGCCTTTGACGCCATTTTTTGCTTCAACAAACGTGAGGATAGATATCGGAAGTTCGAGTTGGTCGAGGGAAGATGAAATTCCTCTATGCAATATTTAGGGCAAGGGACGCTCTTCGCGATTATAAGGCAGATTTGCGTCGTCCGTCGAGAGGAAAACACTGTCGTTTAGCATTCAGAGAATGACATTCGAGAGGAAAACGGACGTCCCTAGTATTATGACGGACGTCCATTATGGCCTAAATGATACCGTCTTAAGACGAGAGACATCCATTGAGGGCAGAACGACATAGTCTTGGTATACGGATCTCCGTTTCTAGGCGAGGGACGTCCGCCATAATTGAGGGAAAACGCGTGTGCCTTGAATGTGACCTAGATATTTGGAGTCAATCCTAGACGTAGATCCAGATAAGGGATGTCTCTCACTCGATCCAACGGCGAGGGATTGTCGTCTGCCATCGCCTCTAGAAGATGCCAGATTCAATCATGGCTGTCAATCACTATAAAGGACGTCCCTCGTTCGATCTAACGGCCCTTGATGATCGTCTGCCATCACCTTTGGGAATCGTCAGATTCAATCCTAGCCTTCAATTCCTCGATCAAACGGCCAATGAGGGACGTTCGCCATCGCCCAATAATCGTCATTCGTCTTCCAACGAGCAAGAGGGACGTCTCTCAGCCCCAATTTTGACGTCCTTCGTCTTCGTTCGACAATTCTTGACAGAGACGAAATCGAGGAGTTAAATTCGACAATTTTGGACGGGAAACGTGACTGCGAGATCGCCGGCGAGAATTTCACATAGATAAAGGTTTTAGTTGTTAAAAAAAATTCGTTAGGGTTTGACTTGTCATTGATAGCAAATTATAGAGTCTGCGGTGTTAATTTCTCAATAAAAAAAAAAAAATGATCAAATATTATAATAAAATATTGAAAAATTAACTAAAAAAACTCTATAGTTAAGAATAATAAACACTATAAACCTTTAAAAAAATTTAATAACAATTAAAATCTTAAATTATAAAAAATAAATGATAAAAATCTTTTGTTATATTTTATGTCTAAAATTACAAAGTGCGAAGGCAAAGGGTGAGGTACGTCCCTATAGGTTGAGGGACGAGTCTTAGAGCGAATTATTCAAATAAGCTGTTCAACCACTTTCTTCTTGCCTCTATTATTTTTCTGAGCTACTGACTTTTGCCTATTTAAAAACAATTATCAGAAACTAACCAACTGTTTTTCATTCATGTGAATTTTTAAGGAAATCAACTATCATTCCTCGCAGTATCCTCTAAACAATTTACTGGTTCTAAATTTGTTCTTGAAACTGAGCCAGGAGATTAAGATCATCCCCAGTTGTAGGGGATGTATAATAAAAATTATGGGCGTTGGAAAATCTCCATCCAGCGGATCACAAACCAAAGAAGAGCTACTGGCAGCCATTAATCCAGAGAAAAGTTCTTCAAATAAGCACTTACTTTTATAAGGGACGTCCGTAATAGTAATAGGTTGAGTAACGTCCGTCGTGGTAAGTCAATATCCATGAACTGTCGGTGCTTCAATTCAATCAATGTCGTCAGAAATTGGGAGAAACGGTGAAAATAGGAAGTGTTCTCAGTTCAGAAAGACCGATCCACAAAAGCCCGTAACTCGTTCGAGTAGAATCTGTTCCCCACCTTACGGAAAGACGGATAATCTCAGCGAGAAACCATGGAGATGAAGAGGGAAGAAGAGAAAGAGGTGGGCTTTGTGGGAGAGCTTATTTGTATAACTGAGCAGGCGCTCGTGCGCTGAAAAGGGAGAGAAACAACCAATGAGTCCCTCATAGGAGAGACTGCTTCTTTGAAGAAATTTTTACTGGATTAATGGCTGCCAGTAATTTTAGAAGAAGATTTGTGTTATTTATTTGGGTAAATAACACTGTAGATCCTATAGTTTGCGATCAACGACAAGTCAAACCCTACAAATTATTTTTTAACAACTAAAACCCTGAACTATGAAAAAATGTCGCCGGCGACCTCGCAGTCACGATTTCCGTCTAGAGCCGTCGAGGTTAACGCCCCGTTTGTACCCTGTCTAGCGGCGTCGAACGGAGTCGAAGGGCGATGGCAGAGCCGACGGTCGAATCGTCCAGAGCCGACCCAAGTACGACATTCGCTGGCCGTTGGATCGACGAGGATCGTCCCTCGTCTGGATCGACGGCCAGGATTGAATCTGGCGTCCCTGCTAGATGCGATGACGGACAAAGATCCTTGGCCGTTGGATCGAGCGAGGGACGTGCCTCGGATCGACGGCCAGGATTTAATCCGCCTGGCGAAGACGGACGTCGATCCTTGTCCGTTGGATCCTCGCCCGGATCGAACGGTCAGTAGTGACTCCAAATTAATTGGGTCACGTGCGGGTCACGTGCGGGTCACATGCGATCCTAAATCACCAGAATTCCCCATTATGACGGACGTCCATGGGAATACCACGGACGTCCGTCTTTAAATAACACGTCATCAGCCTCTGGACGACGTCCGTCTTAACATGACGGACGTCCGTATGAAAATAACGGGCGTCCGTCACTCTCAGATTTTATACTAAAACCCTAACAGAGTCGAGCACAAAAAGTCCGACCATTGCCATAGATATTCGAGAGAGAGAACTTGTTTCCCATTTTTGTGCTCAAATCAAACATGTGATGTGCACAACATTTCAAATCAAAGATGTCAGGGGAAACAAGTTCTCTCTCTCAAATATCTATGGCAATGGTCAGACTTTTTGTACTCGACTCTGTTAGGGTTTTAGTATAAAATCTGAGAGTGACGGACGCCCGTCATTTTCATACGGACGAGGGATGATCCTCGTCATTTTCAATCCTGGCCGTCGATCCAGACGAGGGACGATCCTCGTCGATCCAACGGCCAGCGAATGTCGTACTTCGGTCGGCTCTGGACGATTCGACCGTCGGCTCTGCCATCGCCCTTCTACTCCGTTCGACGCCGCTAGACAGGGTACAAACGGGGCGTTAACCTCGACGGCTCTAGACGGAAATCGTGACTACGAGGTCGCCGGCGACATTTTTTCATAGTTCAGAGTTTTAGTTGTTAAAAAATAATCTTCAGGGTTTGACTTGTCGTTGATCACAAACTATAGGGTCTACAATGTTATCTACCCTATTTATTTTTTGTAGTTTGATATAAAAAGTTGTGAAAAGCAATCATTGTCTTTGCCCATAAAACACTTCACTGATCTCATCCACCAGTCTTACATCTTTCTCTCCCTCTCTCCTCCTTTCTCTCTCTAAAAGAGATTGAAGATGAGCAGAAGCAGCTCATTGCTGCTATTATTGTCATTGCTGCTATTATTGTCGTACCTGGTGGTCATCCAATGTAAATTGCGTTCCGGGGAGGTCAATGCGGCCGCGCAGCCGGAGACCGTCGAATATGACACCGGCGGGCTGAGCAGGGAGGCCTTTTCGAAGGGGTTCGTGTTCGGAACGGCGACGTCTGCTTATCAGGTCGAAGGGATGGCCAGCAAGGACGGTCGTGGACCAAGCATTTGGGATGTCTTTATTAAAACTCCAGGTTCTATTAATTTTTAATTTTATGAATTAATTTTTTTACAATTTAATCATTTTTACTTTTTTGTCAATTTAATTTTAGCTACTTATTTATCTACGTGTTTTAATCTAAAATTAATAACAAAAATTAAAAATCAAGTTTAAATATTTTATTAAATAAAAAAATAAAATTTATACAGATAAATTATTAAATTATTAATAAAGGTTGATATTGTTAATTACTGAAATTATCTCAATTATTGGGTGTAAATTCAACTCTAACCAAATAATTAAGCTAAAAATATATTATTTTTAATTAATTATTAATTATTATATTTTAAATAATGGAAATATAATTGTCTGCAAACACAGGGATTGTTGCAAATAATGGAACTGGCGAGGTTGCTGTGGACCAATACCATCGTTACAAAGTGAGTTTTTTAATTTTAATTTATTTACTATATATTTTATTTACTCAAATTATTATATATATTTTTATTTTTTATTTAAAATAATACATTTATTATATTGTAACTTGTCTCCCAGTACAATATATATTTATTTATTATAATGATATTGGGGCTAGTAAAAAATGAGTTGTACTAGGTAAGAAGGGGAACCCTACATATAAACCACGTATTTGCTACTTTCTCAAACAATATGATATTGTGCACTTCCACTGATATGAGTCGGACCCTTACATGGGTCATCTTGACTTTCATAGGGCGTGCTGCCACGTATATTTATTTAAATTAACTGTTACATATAATAATTGTTTGATTAATGTAATGAATTTTATTCTTTCTTTTTGACAGGAAGATGTGGATATCATGGCCAATTTGAATTTCGATGCCTACCGATTTTCAATTTCATGGTCTAGAATTTTCCCAAGTAATTACTTGAATACATCAAATTAAATTTTACAATTAACTTGGCAATACTTCATAGAATTCGATCGAAGAGCGTTAAATTCTACGTAAATATTCGTCTTTAGTGTGTGTTCATCCATCTAATGGTCGATTGTTATGATCGTTGTAGCTAGATTACGCGTCTCTAATGTTTTTTTCTCGGTTCTTTTTTGTGTTGTAGGTGGAAAGGGAAAGGTGAATTGGAAAGGAGTTGCATACTACAATAGATTGATCGATTACTTGCTAAAAAAAGGTTAATATTTTATAATTTTAATTCGATATAATTTAAGTTAATTCAGTGTTAGAGTTCGGCAACCAGAATTTTATTTTGACCCAAAAGCACGTGTTTTGATCAATGAAAACTAAATTATAGAGATTTGTAATAAGAACGGAGGAATCTGGTCAATAGACCTGATACTACAATGAAATTTCTATTTATTCGGGTTTTCATTATTTTGTTGTACATAAACTTCTCGGTAATTCGTCTTCTCATAATGAATTTCTCTCTTTTGCTCGTGATTTTGTTTTTTCGTAAAATCTTTTACGAAATCTTTGCATTATTTCTTCTTTTCTCTCTTTCTATTTTACAATTCCGCATTGTAATTAGCCGAGTTCGGCATAATGATTATGTAGGTATAACCCCATATGCAAATCTTTATCATTATGATCTTCCTCAAGCACTAGAAGAAGAATACCTAGGCTGGTTGAGTGACAAAGTAGTGTAAGTATCGAAAACACCGACATCGAATATCGATTGTCTGACTTGATTTCAACTATAATTTTTTGCGTTTTTTTGAGTAATTTAAATTTAAAAAAATGGGTTTTTTGATCCAAGAACAAGAACTTTAATCAAATTTGGAAATTGTGCAGGAAGGACTTTGCAGATTTTGCAGACTTCTGCTTCAAAACTTATGGAGACAGAGTGAAGAACTGGATGACTTTCAATGAGCCCAGAGTGGTGGCAGCTCTTGGCTATGACAATGGCCTCTTTGCTCCTGGAAGATGCTCCAAGCCTTATGGAAATTGCTCCCATGGCAACTCTGCAACTGAGCCTTACATTGCTGCCCATCACTTGATCGTTTCTCACGCAGCCGCCGTCCAGCGATATCGCCAAAAGTACCAAGTAAGACTGTCGGGTTTTTGTTTGGAAAAATTAATATTAGTGGTTTTTGATATGGTTATAGAATTACGATGTTATTCACATTGTATTTTGCTCGAAGAAATTAGTACTTTCTAACTTAGATTTCGTATCGCGATGAATTTACGGTATGATATTCATTAAAATCATAAGAAATACGAGAGGATAGGCGTATGGAAACAAACACAACACCAAGAACAAGGTAAGGAGTAGAAAAACTACCCTTTTATCGTGGCATTATCGCTTTTTGTACGAGGAACTTCCAAACGTACCTGTTAGAGTTCGGTGTGACCTAAATTCTAATTGGGTCAGGCCAGCTTCGACCCACGTTAGGAATTTCAGTATGACTAGGATTTCCTCTTTATTCTATAAATGTATGTTTGAGTCCCAAAACTCATTATACCGATTTTCATTAGTAATTTCTCTCCTCTGCCCGTGGTTTTTTATCCTTCTTGGGTTCTCCATGTCTATGTCGGTGTCAATTATTTTTCTGTTTCTTTTTCAAATTCTCGTTCGTATTTCAACAGTTCCCTTAATTACTATTGAACGAGATGAATTTCGCATCTTTTTTGAAGGAAAAACAAAAGGGGAGAATTGGAATTTTGTTGGATTTTGCTTGGTATGAACCTCTTACAAGATCAGAGGCAGATATCTATGCAGCTGAGAGAGCCAGAGACTTTCATCTTGGATGGTACGAATCCAGACCCGAACGAGACAAGATTTCGATAAATAACTTTCTCCATCGTAATCTTTGTTTTTCCGTCATCCTAGGTTCCTTCATCCGATCGTATACGGCGAGTACCCAAAAACGATGCAAGATATCGTGGGAAGTAGGCTTCCGAAGTTCACAAAAGAGGAGGTTCAAATGGTTAAAGGGTCAATAGATTTTGTTGGTATAAATGAGTACACTTCTTACTACATGTATGATCCTCATCAGCCTAAACCAGCTTCCTTGGGCTACCAACAAGACTGGAATGTAGGATTTGCTTGTAAGAAAATTGTCTTTCGAGGAAAGTTTTCTTAATTCGATCGTTATTTTATCGTCTTTTGACTCTTGTAACTTTGTGCAGATGAGAAGAAAGGAGTGCCGATCGGTCCGAGGGTAATAACATGATTTTCCATTTCGGTCTTAGTCGACACATTCTTTTATATCTTATCGATATTCTACTAATATCGTATTTGTAGGCTCACTCTTACTGGCTCTACATAGTCCCATGGGGGATGTACAAAGCTTTAATGTACGTCAAAGAGAGATATGGAAACCCCACTGTGATTATCTCAGAAAATGGTAGGAACCGATCCGGTCGCCTATTCATCGATATAATATACTTTTTGACGGTCAGCTTTATTAGTTAAATTTAGGATATGTTTGTTACGCTTTTCATATAATTAGGCATTTTAATCCGATTTTTAAATCCTCAGACTATTTTTAACTACATTTCGAGCTCTGTCAATATGCTCTCTAGTGATTTCCTAGTCCGTTGAGAGATGGACAAAGTTTAAAATTAGATGAGAAATTGCCAGAAATATTAGAAATCAAGTTAAAGCACATGATTAAATGAAAAAAATGTGATGTATATATGTTGAATTTAACAGATTAATCGACATCAAGATCCAATTTTCCTTTGTGAAATCACTATGTGTTTTCGATTTTAGGAATGGACGATCCGGGCGAAGTGACGCTTCCAAAAGGTCTACACGACACCACGAGAATCAACTTCTACAGAGCGTACTTAACGCAGTTGAAAAAGGCTGCAGATTTGGGAGCGAATGTGGTCGGATACTTTGCTTGGTCGTTGCTCGATAATTTCGAGTGGAGGCTCGGCTACACTTCGAGATTCGGCATTGTATATGTCGATTATTCTAACCTCAAGCGGTATCCAAAGATGTCTGCTTATTGGTTTAAGCAGCTGCTCACCAGGAAGAAGTAATGAGGAAGCAGCTTCTTCATCGGCTGTCTCTCTCTCTCTACCAGAGGCTAAACTTCTGTCAATCCTCCCGTTAATAACTATGTTTATGCTTGTGTTTCATCCTCCTTGCAATAAAACTCAACGGTTTACGGTAGGCCTTGGCTGGTTTGGTCCCCTTCCAGTTCTGGCCGGAAACCGTTAGGTTATGGATGTGTTGGTCGAGTTTGAAATTAAAATAAATATGGAAAATTAACAAAATAACTACTGTACTATAAAATTAATAAATAAATGAACGAGTAAATGGGAGGTGTTCTTAGATAAATGGGAAGGTAGGTTTTAGGGTTTGGTCTGGAACTCCAAACAGAGAAAGCACTTGAGCATTTCATCCATTTTGAGCACATTTCTGGGAAATGCCTCTCAATCACATCCTTCAGTGTCTCTGTCTTGTTCACCCACTCGAGCCCTTTCTCCTTTGATTCAGTTACTATACTCTTGTAAAATTCATTTTTGTCATGTATTTTTAGAGGACAACGACGAAAATATCTCCGAGTATGCTAGGATAGAGTGTAATGTTACGTCTGTACTTAGTGGGCAGAGACAACTGATACTCTAAATAATTTTTTTCGCAAAACGGTTCCTGCGTTGAAAAAGTTTATTAAATGTCTCGCTGTTTTCGTTTGTAATGGTAAAACTCACTTGATTTTTTCCACACACTCGATTTTGAATACTAGAAGATAGTCTAACTGAACTCTATCTTCCAAATCGAGTGAAAAATTGAGTGAGTCATGATAACTAAGGTGGGTTAAAATAGCTGTTAGAAGCATAAAACGTGATACATTGGACCAATTTTATCACGAATGTGTCATTTTGTTAATAACCCAAAGAACATGAGTTGTTTTGCTCAAAAAAATTATTTAGGATATGTCATATGGCATTTTGCCCTATATCATGTATTACCTTGAAGCAACAAGCAAGAAAATGAAGAAGGCGGTCTCACTTATAGCAAAGCCTTTGATCTTCTTTTCGGCATGCATACCAACTAAGAGATCTAGTTTCTCCACATCATCTCCATTAACCTCGCGAAGAGCTTCGATTTCTTCTGCGTCGTCTGTCAAGTCTTCCCATCGACTGATTGGGATTATTAGTAAATTTCTTTGAAATTTGTTGTATCGTGCGACGCCTCTTTCTCTGTCCCTATAAACTGTAAAAACAAAGAAACAAATGAAAACGATATGTAGTCTAACGATATTTTACATCGTCTATTGTCTTGTGAAGCCAAGAAAAAGTTGATGGGATTAGAAATTTTACTTTCCATGGCTGCCATATCCACAAGATCAGTTCTATCTTCTCCATTGACATCATGAGCAACAAGATTTCTCATCCAAGTAGGGTAGTTCCATAGTGAAAGGGCTCCACATCCTTGATGACCCATTGACACAAGCATTTGTTCCATCCCTATTTTGGACAGCCTTCTCTCTCCTTCTTTTCCTATCAATTCTTTAAAAGGTACCCTACAAACAAACAAACAAAAACAATATTAAAAATCTAGCAATAAACGGAAAAGAAAAACACGAAAACGGACCACATAAAAAAATTATTTAGGAGAAAAAATCACGAGTAAAGGAAAAAATTTATCATGAATATTAAAGTATAACTACGAGTTTTGTGAGTAAAGCTTATGAGTATATCGGTCTGGCCCGAAAAGAATTTAGGTTACCGATTTTTAACAAACAAAATCAAATTTACAGGTTTAAATTATAACACATTTTAGGATTTTATCAGCCAGACTTTTAGTTGTCGAGTTAAGATTTTGACTCAGCGAGGATTTTATTTTATTTTTGCACTTTAATAATTTATTCTTGAGAGACCATTATGTGAGGTATACTTTATTTGGATAACTATAATTCAATTTTTAATTTTTGCACAGTTATTTCATTTTAGATTATGTTACTTGCTATCTGATATCACTTGTTGAATTTGTTAAACCCATATTCGTTGGGCCTTGACTATTAATTAATATTTTAAATCTTCTACTGCAAATTAATAAATTTAAAATGATAATGGGTCGGACGATTCGATCTTTCAGACAAAGTGAATACAGACGTCTCTCGCCAAAAAATAGATGGCCCTCGACCTGTTTGGGACATCCCTCGCCCAAAAAACAGAGATACAACATTGAATTTGCAACAAACAAAACTAAAGAACATAAATACAACAACAATCAACAACAACCACTAATAAGAGATTCAACATCACAAACCAAAACCAATAATTTTTTTAAAAAAATATCAATTCAACCACTTTTTAAAAGTTTTTTCAGTTCTTACAATTCTTGCAGGTGTTGCATTTTTTGCGGATTTTGAAGTTCTTGCAGCATATGCAAATTTTGCAAAATCTGACGACTGTGCATCTTCTGTAGTTGTTGCCTAATTGCCTCAGATATCGATGACCTTGAACTGCAAGTCGGAGCTCATCGCGACATGAGTGGTCTCCTCGTAAAGGTCCTCCGGTTTGTGCGGGTCGTGAAGATGGAAGCCTTGATGTGGACACTCGGCAATCACCGACACCCCTAAAGGGAGCGAGACTTGAAATATGTCATGTTGGCTGCAATTGGGAGGCGAAATTAATTTGTCACTTCATTCAAAGCGCAGGGTAGAAAAATATACCGCTTTGTATCTGTAGGTGTCAGGACAATTGCAATTGCCTTCAGCATCATCACTTGGTATCCATATTGTGTGCACGTCAATCGATGACATGAAACAATCCAGCTTCAGGTGTATCTGACATAAAATCCATTTATTATATGAGGAAGAAATATTGCATGAATGAATACAAGTGTCTTACATGGATCCAACCAAAAATCAACAGTCCCTCACTCGTTTGAACCTTAAGTATCTCCTCATTTAATGCATGCAATACATGTTAATAACGTAATTTATTTATATATTTAGTCATTTTCCATAACAAAGTTTTATAAATTGGTTAAACATTTTCACCCAGTCCGAAGCTCCCGATTGCTCTGGAACGAGTAGAGTTGTTATTGAACAGATATCTTTACCCTGCAAATCGACAACACAACGAACAACATACAATCACAACTGAGAATAATTTTCAAATTACATTGTTTCTTACATTAGAGCCGCAAAGTAGAGCATACGTCTCCTTAAAATTTTATGGTGATTGTGCTTAATGGTGTATTACTCTCCTGTCATGATATGCAACTTTTTTTGGGTGAGATGAACATGTTTGGATGAGCTAAGCCAGTTGAGTCCAGGGTGCTTGTGAAGTGATGTAAAATGAGCTAAGCTCGCTAGCTTGTTGCTATAGTAAAGAATCGAGTTTGCTTTGTTAACTTAAACAAGTCGAGTCGAGCAATTGAACTTAAACAAGAACATTATCTAATAAAGTAACAGTATAACGTTTTTCAGTACTTTCAGTACAATATTATTTAGTCGAGTGACTCTATAATATTTTTGAGTATTCTCAGTATAATATTATCTGTTCTGGATGGAAGCTCATGTCCTACCAACTTTGAAACTTCCTCTCATTTGATCAAATAATGTTCAAAAGAAAGTGATGGATCATCCTTAGCCTGTCACGCTTTCGTTGAGGGACCATTGCTTTAATGCTAGCTGTGCGTACGTTCTTCTTTCTCTAATGCTGGGATTTGCCAAAGGTGTCTGAAAAGACACTGCCATGACCAAGAAGACATCAAGAAGACTTCTTCATTGACAGATTTGTCCCCGTCTCTAGTCTCAATATCATACGAGTACTAGGCTGATAAAACGATGATGGGGATATAATCGTCTTTCTAGAATCAATAGTTTCAATGAGGAGAGTCATCTTTTCTTTGGTAAAAAAATAATATTTTTTTTATAAAATAATAATATTTTGTAAACAATATTATTATATTTATTTATTATATTTGACTGTTTTATCTATTAAAAAAAATGTTTGGGGGTTTATTTTGTCAATTTTTCATAATTTAATTTATTAAATTTAAGAATAGTATCGTGTATCAATATTTCAGTAGTGATACTTAATCTTGGTTTTGCAAGAATGAAATAAAATAATAATAATAATAATAATTTGACCAAATATTATTATAAAATATTAAATAAAAAGTTGTGAAAAGCAATCATTGTCTTTGCCCATAAAACACTTCACTAAACTCATCCACTATTCTTACATCTTTCTATCCCTCTCTCCTCCTTTCTCTCTCTAAAAGAGATTGAAGATGAGCAGAAGCAGCTCATTGCTGCTATTATTGTCGTACCTGGTGGTCATCGACTGTAACGTGCGTTCCGGGGAGGTCAATGCGGCCGCGCAGCCGGAGACCGTCGGATTTGACACCGGCGGGCTGAGCAGGGAGGCCTTTTCGAAGGGGTTCGTGTTCGGAACGGCGACGTCTGCTTATCAGGTCGAAGGGATGGCCAGCAAGGACGGTCGTGGACCCAGCATTTGGGATGTCTTTATTAAAACTCCAGGTTCTATTAATTTTTAATTTTATGAATTAATTTTATTACAATTTAATCATTTTAACTTTTTTGTTAATTTAATTTTAGCTATTTATTTATCGAAGTGTTTTAATCTAAAAATCAAGTTGAAATATTTTATCAAATAAAAAAATAAAATTTATACAGATAAATTATTAAATTATTAATGAAGGTTGATATTGTTAATTACTGAAATTATCTCAATTATTGGGTGTAAATTCAACTCTAACCAAATAATTAAGCTAAAAATATATTATTTTTAATTAATTATTCATTATTATATTTTAAATAATGGAAATATAATTGCAAAAACAGGGATTGTTGCAAATAATGGAACTGGCGAGGTTGCTGTAGATCAATACCATCGTTACAAAGTGAGTTTTTTAATTTTAATTTGTTTATATAATTTTTAACTATATATTTTATTTACTCAAATCATTATATATATATATATATTTTTTTTTTATTTAAAATAAAACAATTATTATATTGTAATGTTCTTGCGTGCTCTCAGTACAATATTGGCATTTTTAGGCTGAATGTAGCATGATTTTCTTTTTAAGGTTAGCCCAAAACGCATTATACTAAGTAGGGAGGAGAATTCTACTTATAAACTATATATTTTTTACTCTCTCAAACGATATGAGATTGTGTACCTCTATTGTTATGAGTCAGACCCTTACATGGGTCATCCTAACCTTCACAAAGCGTGTTGGCACATATATTTACTTAAATTAACTGTTACATGTAATTTGTTTAATTAATTTAATGAATTTTGTTCTTTCTTTTTGACAGGAAGATGTGGATATCATGGCCAATTTGAATTTTGATGCCTACAGATTTTCAATTTCATGGTCTAGAATTTTCCCAAGTAATTACTCAAATACATCGAATTAAATTTTATGATTAACTTGGTAATACTTCATAGAATTCAATCGAAGAGCATTAAATTCCTTGTATATATTCGTCTTTAGTGTTTGTTTGTCCATCTAACGATCAATTGTTATGATCGTTGTAGCTGGATAACGGGTCTCTAATGTTTTTTTTTTTTTTTTGTGTTGCAGGCGGAAAGGGAAAGGTAAATTGGAAAGGAGTTGCATACTACAATAGATTGATCGATTACTTGCTAGAAAGAGGTTAATATTTTATAATTTTAATTCGATATAATTTAAGTTAATTTAGCGTTAGAGTTCGGTAACTTGGATTTTATTTTGACCCAACAGCATGAGTTTTGATCAATGAAAACTAAATTATAGAGATTTGTAGTAAGAACGGAGGAATCCGGTCAATATACCTAATACTACAATGAATTTTCTATTTATTTGGGTTTTCGTGATTTTGTTTTACATGAACTTCTCGGTAATTCGTCTTCTCAGAATGAATTTCTCTCTTCTGCTCATGGTTTTGTTTTTTCGTAAAATCTTTTATGGAATCTTGCGTTATTTCTTCTTTTCTCTCTTTCCATTTTACAATTACGCATTATAATTAGCCAAATTTGGCAAAATGATTATGCAGGTATAACCCCATATGCCAATCTTTATCATTATGATCTTCCTCAAGCATTAGAAGAGGAATACCTAAGTGTCACGGTCCTACTTTTCAAGAGACTTAAGATGGACCGTACGGCGTCCGTTGTTAGGGTGAACAACGAGTCAACCTACGAAGTGTGCCAACGACACCAATTGCCTACGACATTAAAGCAAGCTTTGTGTCTAACGAGCGAGCAGTAAATGAGCGAGATTAATTGAAAAGAGCGTCATTGAGCATAGTGAGCATAGTTTGTATGTAAAAAACTTGTTCATTGATTGACAGCAAATTACATTGGGTATGGGGGTCAACGTGCAGTCATGTCTCTCCCCCTAAAGAGCAATCTGAATCATTCCCACCATGGCAGGAGTATACATGCTATGGTGGCGAGGAGTCACTTGCCCAAAATAGAAAGAAAAAAAATACAATAGAATCGCCATAAATGGAAAGAAATCTAACTTAACAGCATGGGCGGCCATGGACAACACGTCCTGGACAAGCCCAGATTCTTACATTCTCCCCCAACTGAGTTGTTGATGTCCTCGTCAACTTGTCTTCATCTTGAATTCTTCAATCTTTTGTGTGGCATTCTCTAAGTCATCTTCTTTCTCCCAAGTAACTTCATCATCTTCAAGTCCCTCCCATCTGACAAGGTACTCAGTGCGTCGGCGGCGGCCTGTCTTATCGCTCTGATCTGCTAGAATTTCTTCGACTTTCTTTTTCTTTCGGTTGTTGTGGGTGATCTCTGGTCTATTGATAGTGTTCCTTGTTTGGTCTTCATCGGCTGGATGGTACGGCTTTGGGTTGCTGATATGGATTACCGAGTGGATTTTAAGCGACACAAGTAGATTAACTTTGTAAGATGCCGCCTGATCTTTTCAATAACTTGGACTGGGCCTTCATATTTTCGGACAAGTCGCTTGTCTCTCTTACCTCTGAATCGGAGTTATTCAAGCAATAGCTTCACCAACACAAGGTCTCTGGCTTTGAATATCAACGGACGACGCTTCAAGTCTGCCCACTTCTTTATGTGTTTGAAAGCTCGTTCCGGGTAGACACGAGCTATCTCAGTATTTTGCTTCCACTCTTTCGAGAAGTTATAGACTTTTGGGCATTTCCCTGAGTAGGGACGATCAAGAGTGTGCGAAATAGTTGGTTGCTTTCCGCAGACTACTTCAAATGGACTCATTCCTGTCGAGGAACTTTTTTGATAGTTAAAGAAAAATTGTGCCACATCGAGCAAACTTAGCCAATTCTTTTGATTGGTGTTGATGAAGTGTCGTAGATATTTTTCCAGTAAACTAGTTCGGTCTGGCCATCAGTTTGTGGGTGACAACTGGAAGAGATATTTAGACTAGATCCCAACAACTTGAACAGTTCTATCCAGAAGGCTCCTGTGAATCTGGTATCTCGATCACTGATGATACTTTGAAGTATCCCCCATAACTTCATCACATTCTTGAAGAAAAGTTGTGACGTTATCTCTACGGAACAATTTTTGGGGTGGCTATGAAAGTAGCATGCTTAGAAAAGCGGTCAATTATCACCAAGATTGCTTGAAAGTCATTCGAGGGTAGCAGATTTGTTATGAAGTCAAGAGATATGCTTTCCCAGGGCTTTGTTGGCACCGGTAGTGGCTCTAGCAAATAGGCTACTTTGTCCCTTTCAGTCTTGTCTTGTTGACACACCAAGCAGGTCTTGGTGTATTGCATAACATCTTCCTTCATCTTCGGCTACAAATATCCCCTCTTCAAAAGGGCATAAGTTCTTTGTCATACTGCATGACCTACCCATAGAGTGTCGTGGTATTCTCTCAATAGGGTTCGCCGTAGATCATTACTCCGGGGTACATAAAGGCGGCTTCCCTTGGTCAATAACAGATCTTCTCGACCCAAAATTTTTGGGTAGTCTTTTCCTTTACTAATTGCGTAATGACCTGAGCAACATGGTCGTCTTTTAGACAATCTCGAATGCAGTCTCTCATAGACTTGGTAACTCTACTTGCTTGAAGTTGAGATAAATAGCAAAAACCGACACATTCTACTTTTCGACTGAGGGCGTTAGCTACCCGATTTGATTGGCCCGACTTGTGCTCAAAATGGAAATCAAATTATGAGATAACTTCATGCCAACGCGCCTGTTTGGAAGTCAACTTTGGCTGCTCAAAGAAATGACAGATTGCGCTGTTGGCGGTCTTTACTATAAACTTTGATCCAAGCAGGTATTGTCTCCATACGCGAAGGCAGTGTACTACGACCAACATTTCTTTCTCTGAGGCTATGTACTTTCTTTTAGCTTGCGACTTTCATAAGCAACAGGATGACCATTCTGTAGTAAGACTCTTCCGAGTGCAAAATCAGATGCATCAATCTCAACTTCAAATGGCAAAGTCACATTAGCTAAAGCCAGAACTGGACTTTGCATGATTGTTTCTTTTAACTTAGCAAAGGATGCCTGACATTCTTGGTTCCACTCTTAAGGGACTCCTTTATTTAATAGCTCGGTGAGAGATGCCGCCTTTTTGGAAAATCCTTCCACAAACTGCCTATAAGAATTTGCAAGACCGAGAAAAGAACGTAATTTCCATTCTTGGATTTCCTTAATTTTATCGACATCCATGCAAAGCTGGCCTTGTTCAATGATATGGCCAAGGAACCCAATACTTGTCTGAGAGAATGAGCACTTTTCTCTCTTTACATATAACTCATTCTGTTTGAGCTTCTCAAAGACTAGACGAAGATGAATTTGATGATCTTCTATGCTCTTGCTATAAACCAAGATGTCGTCCAAGTATACTACCACAAATTTATCAAGGAATTCATGGAATACTTGGTTAATTAGAGTGCAAAAATTTACGGGAGCATTTGTCAATCCAAAGGGCATCACCAAGAATTCAAAAGCTCCGTATCTGGTCACATGAGTCATCTTTTGCTCATCACCTTCAGCAATTCTGACCTGATAGTAATCTCAACGCAAGTCGAGTTTCATGAAATATTTTGCCTTGTATAGTTGATCGAAAAGATCCGTGAGGAGTGGGATTGGATACTTGTTATGGACAATGACTTTGTTCAGGGCTCGATAGTTAATACATAAGCCTAAGCTACCGTCCTTCTTTTTCTGGAACAACACAAGTGCTCCAAAGGGTGCCTTTGAAGGTATGATGAACTTTGCCTCAAGTAATTGATCTAATTGTTTTCTCAATTCTGTCGTTCTGGTGGGGCCATTTGATAGGGTGCTTTTGCTGAGGGTTTAGTTCTTCTGGTGAGCTCAATCTGATGATCGATGTCCTTGTGCGGAGGTAGTGACTTCGGTAAGCATTCGGGCATAGTACTCTTGTATTTTTCAAGTACTTCTATAATTTTCGAATGCACTACTTCTTCTTTGCCTTTCTCCATGATCGAAGGGACAAAGACATAGGTTGGATCCTGGTTCTTCAAGCCCCTCTTAAATTGCATAGTTTATATCATTTTTATGCTACTGGTGCTTGGTTGTTTGAGAATTGTGGGAACTACTGTCAGATTTTTCCTTGTAATCACCAAACATTTGGCAGATGGAATGAGAATGAGTTTGTGTTCCATTAAGAATTTCATCCGAAGTATAGCATCAAAGTCGTCCATCTTTGGCCAAGACAAAATCAACTGGTCCCTATTAAGAAAAAACCACCTAAATCAATTATGCGGAATATGGATTTTCCAATATTTAGTACCTGATTCAAATCACAAACAAAAACCAAGTTCAGACGCAATAACAGTCGAGTGATAATCAAGACAAATTAACAAAATCAACGCACACAAATTTTTAGCGTGAAAAACCCAAAATTGGGTAAAAACCACGGGACCCGATTAGGCCACTTAAAACTTCCACTATCAACAATAATAATGGGTACAACCAAGTCTCAATACAACACAATCATCATCACAAAGATGGAATCAAGAGAGTAACCAAGAACAAAAGAATCTCACAATAGAATACCTAGATTTCTCTTGTTCGTTTTTATCCAACCAGATAGACTTACAGAGATCAAAAACAGATCTACACCGTTCAGATTGATGCCCAAGAAGTCACGAACCCTCTGTCAAAATTTCACGTCGATCCAACGGTCCAAACTTCGGCAAATTGAACTTTTCTGAGACTGCCTAGCTAAAATCCGAAAACTGCCCCTTTCTCTCTCTCTCTCTCTCTCTCTTTTTTTGCTGCTATATTTTTTAGGGTTCTCACACACCCCTTTTTATTTTCCTCTTCTTCTAATATTGGGCATGAGCCCTTATTTGTCCAGCCCACTATTGGGTCGAACATAACAGTCCCGACCACGAGTTGAGCTTTAATTGAGCCCTTCTTATGACCCCAACCACGAGCATTGTTTTTGCATTGACAATCTTCATCTTTCCAGTGGTCTTCTCTGGCTTAAGGTCTAAGCGTCATGTTTCCTTTTCTGTTATGAAGTTGTGGGTAACTCCCGAGTCAATCATGGTGTTTTTGACGGCTTTATTATTGACAAAGGTCTCCACATACATGGCTTTAGTGGGAGTCTTTTTCAGCTCTTCCATCTATTGCTGAACAGCTGATAAAAATGTCATTGTCTCAACTTCTACAACTTCTGTGGGTTCTACTTCGACAACTTCTTTTGTTGGGCTGTCATTAGTAATCGAAGCTTGTAGAGCTGTTAACGTCGATCTATGAGGACACTCAGCCACTCGATGTGGTCCTTTGCATAAGAAGTGGGACATCGACCTATTCATTGATTGCTGGTAATTAGCTTTCCTTAATGTCTCTTGGCCCTCTCTTGGGACATACAACTTTCTTTCAGTAGTCCTCCGGTTTGGTCTAGGGGACTTCGTATTGCTTGAATTGTTGGGAGGATTCTCGTTGGTGTAGTTGAATAATCGTTCGGCAGCAACAAGAGCACTCGAGAGGGTTTGTACTCTCTGTTCATATAGCTTTGTCCTAGCCCACGGTTTTAGTCTTTCGATGAAGGTGAAGATCTTGTCTTTTTCTGACATGTCTCGAATATTTAGCATGAGACCTAAGAACGTCTTAACGTACTCACGGATGCTGCTAGTCTGTTTCAGCTCTCGTAGCAATTGGCGTGCATTAAACTCAACGTTTTCAGGAAAGAACTGATCCTTCAACTACTTTTTGAGCTCTTCCCAAGTATCGATGACACAATCATCATTGCAAATGCCATTATATTTTGACCTCCACCAGAGTTTTGCATCACCTTTGACTCTTCATCAATTTAAGTTGCTTTGAAGTATTGTTCCATGTCAAAGATGAAATTTTCTATTTCCTTGGCATCGCGGGCTCTCCCAAAAGATTTTGGCTCTGGGATTTTCACTCGACTATATTCTGCCGAATTTGAAGCTTGAGCTTGGTTTCCTGTGGCTCTCATAGTGACCTTCAATTTCATGTTCATTTCGGCAATCTCAGCTTTGAGGGATTCGAACATCACCTTGAAGTCTTCTGTCAGGTCAATCACGGTGCTGGACAGTCGAGTATGAGCAAGGTCGATCTCTTCGATGCACTCTAGGACCTCAACCATAGCACTTGTGGAGCTCTCTCCACTTTCTATCCCTTTCCATTCTCTAGTCGAGATTCGAGGTTCTCCACCCGATCCATTAGCTCTTGGACCGAGAGGATGTCTATCTAGTTGTGAATAGCATCAATCTTAGCAGGAAATTCAAACATTTCCTTCATACGTTCCTCTAGAAAGCGAACGTTATCGGAGATTTCTTGGAGATACTTCATCTCCTCTTCTAGCTCGACTAGGCGCTCAAGCTGGTCCATCGACGAGTTTGTCTTCTTTGACGAATTCTTTCTTGGCATGGTTTCTTGCGAATTGAGCCAACTGGGCTCTGATACCATCTGTCACGGTCCTACTTTCAGGAGACTTAAGATGGACAGTGTGCAACGCCCGTTGTTAGGGGGAACAACGAGTCAGCCTACGAAGTGTGCCAACGGCACCAATTGCCCATGACATTAGAACAAACTTTGTGTCTAACGAGCAAGCAGTAAGCGAGCGAGATTAATTGGAGAGAGCATTATTGAGCATAGTGAGCATAGTTTGTATGTAAAAAGTTTGTTCATTAATTGACAACAAATTACATTGGGTAGGGGGGGTCAACGTGCAGTCATGCCTCTCCCCCAAAAGAGCCATCTGGACAATTCCCACCATGGCAGAAGTATACATGCTATGGTAGCGAGGAGCCATTTGCCCAAAATAAAAAGAAAAGAATTACAAAGGAATTGCCATAAAGGGAATGAAATCTAACTTAACAGCATGGGTGGCCATGGACAACATGTCTTGGACAAGCCCAGATTCGGTAATACGTCTTCTCATAATGAATTTCTCTGTTCTGCTCATGGTTTTGTTTTTTCGTAAAATCTTTTACGAAATCTTTGCGTTATTTCTTCTTTTCTCTTTTTCTGTTTTACAATTCCACGTTATAATTAGCCGAATTCGGCAAAATGATTATGCAGGTATAACCCCATATGCCAATCTTTATCATTATGATCTTCCTCAAGCACTAGAAGAGGAATATCTAGGCTTGTTGAGTGACAAAGTAGTGTAAGTATCGAAACAAAACGAACATCAAATATCGATTATCCGACTTGATTTCAACTATAATTTTCTGATTTTTTTTAGTAATTTAAATTAAAAAATGGGGTTTTTGATCCAAGAACAAGAACTTTAATCCAATTTGGAAATTGTGCAGGAAGGACTTTGCAGATTTTGCAGACTTCTGCTTCAAAACTTATGGAGACAGAGTGAAGAACTGGATGACTTTCAATGAGCCCAGAGTGGTGGCAGCTCTTGGCTATGACAACGGCTTCTCTGCCCCTGGAAGATGCTCCAAGCCTTATGGAAATTGCTCCCATGGCAACTCTGCAACTGAGCCTTACATTGTTGCCCATCACTTGATCCTTTCTCACGCAGTCGCCGTCCAGCGATATCGCCAAAAGTACCAAGTAAGACTGTCGGATTTTTGTTTGGAAAAATTAATATTACTGATTTTTGATATGGTTATAGAATTACGATGTTATTCACATCGTATTTTGTTCGAAGAAATTAGAACTTTCTAACTTCGTTTTCGTATCGCGATGAATTTACGGTATGATATTCGTTAAAATCATAAGAAAGACGAGAGAATAGGCGTATGGAAACAAACACAACACCAAGAACAAGGTAAGGAGTAAAAAAACTACCCTTTTATCATTGTGTTATCGCTTTTCGTGCGAGGAATTTCCAAACGTACTTGTTAGAGTTTAGTGTAACCCGAATACTAATTGGATCTGGTCAGTTTCTTCCCACATTAGGAATTTCAGTATGACTAGGATATCCTGTTTATTTTATAAATATATACTTGAGTCGCAAAATTCATTATATCGATTTTCATTAGTGATTTCTCTCATCTGCTTATGGTTTTTTACTTGTCTTTGATTTTCCACGTAAATCTCGGTGTTTGTTTTTCTTCTGTTTCTCTTTTCAAATTCTCGTTCATATTTCAACAGCATGCTTGATTATTGAGCGAGATGAATTTTGCATCTTTTTTGAAGGAAAAACAAAAGGGGAGAATTGGAATTTTGTTGGATTTTGTTTGGTATGAACCTCTTACAAGATCAAAGGCTGATATCTATGCAGCTCAAAGAGCTAGAGACTTTCATCTTGGATGGTATGAATCCAGACCCGAACGAGACAAGATTTCGATAAATAACTTTCTCCGTTGTAATCTTTGTTTTTCCATCATTCTAGGTTCCTTCATCCGATCGTATACGGCGAGTACCCGAAAACGATGCAAGATATCGTGGGAAGCAGGCTTCCGAAGTTCACAAAAGAGGAGGTTCAAATGGTTAAAGGGTCAACAGATTTTGTTGGTATAAATCAGTACACTTCTTACTACATGTATGATCCTCATCAACCTAAACCAGCTTCCTTGGGCTACCAACAAGACTGGAATGCAGGCTTTGCTCGTAAGGAAATTGTCTTTCGAGGAAAGTTTTCTCAATTCGATCATTATTTATCGTCTTTTGACTCTTGAAACTGTGTGCAGATGAGAAGAACGGAGTGCCGATCGGTCCGAGGGTAATAACATGATTTTCCGTTTCGGTCTTAGTCGACGCATTCTTGTATATCTTATCGATATTCTACTAATATCGTATTTGTAGGCTCACTCATTCTGGCTCTACATAGTCCCATGGGGGATGTACAAAGCTTTAATGTACGTCAAAGAGAGATATGGAAACCCCACTGTGATTCTCTCGGAAAATGGTAGGAACCGATCCGGTCTCCTATTCATAGATATAATATACTTTTTGACGGCCAGCTTTATTCATTAAATTTAGTACATGTTTATTACGTTTTTCATTTAATTAGACGTTTTAATCCGATTTTTAAATCCTCAGGCTAGTTTTAATCCGATTTCGAGCTCCGTTGATCTGCTTTCTAGTGATTTCAAAGTCCGTTAAGAGATGGACAAAATTTAAAATTGGATGAGAAATTGCCTGAAATGTTTGAAATCAAGTTAAAGCATATAATTAAATGAAAAAATGTAATATATATGTATTGAATTTGACAGAAAAATCGACGTCGAGATCCAATTTTCCTTTGTGAAATCACTAAGTGTTTTTGATTTCAGGAATGGACGATCCGGGCGAAGTGACGCTTCGAAAAGGTCTACACGACACCACGAGAATCAACTTCTACAGAGCGTACTTAACGCAGTTGAAAAAGGCTGCAGATTCGGGAGCGAATGTGGTCGGATACTTCGCTTGGTCGTTGCTCGATAATTTCGAGTGGAGGCTTGGCTACACTTCGAGATTCGGCATTGTATATGTCGATTATTCTAACCTCAAGCGGTATCCAAAGATGTCTGCTTATTGGTTTAAGCAGCTACTCACCAGGAAGAAGTATTGAGAAAGCAGCTTCTTCATCGGCTGTCTCTCTCTCTCTACCAGAGGCTAAACTTCTGTGAATCCTCCCGTTAATAACTATGTTTATGCTTGTGTTTCTTCCTCCTTGCAATAAAACTCAACGGTAGGCCTTGGTTCGGACTGGTTTGGTCCCCTTCCAGTTCTGACCCGAAACAGTTAGGTTATGGATGTGTTGGTCGATTTTGAAATTAAAATAAAAATCAGAAATCAACAAAACAACTATTATACTATGAAATTAATTACAGGTCAACAACTAAACAATTTTCACTAATAACTTAAACACTGAATTATTAAAAATGGACGATGCAAATACTGTCACTTGTTGAAGGAAACATTATAGCGATGTCACTTGTTGAAGGAAACATTATAGCGAAGACGATGTCAATGGAAACTCCTACATGGTTGAGTCTGTCGTCGAACTCAATCGTGACCAAATCGCTGGCTTGTGGTTTTGTCCATCCCTAATTTACACCAATAAACAAATAACATATAATACAAAATATGCAAATATAAGATCAAAATATAAAATTAGTGCACAAAAAATCCTATATCACATATATCTTTTAAAATATATTGCAAAAGTTGTTTATTTTAGAGAAAGTGTGGTAGACAATTAGGGAGGTGTTCTTAGATAAAGGGGAAGGTAGGTTTTAGGGTTTGGTCTGGAACTCCAAACAGAGAAAGCACTTGAGCATTTCATCCATTTTGAGCACATTTCTGGGAAATGCCTCTCAATCACATCCTTCAGCGTCTCAGTCTTGTTCACCCACTCGAGCCCTTTCTCCGTATATGATCTTGAGTTGAAATTTGTTGTAAAAAATCGATCTGCTTCGAGCCTCCTGCACATTGCTCCTTTGATTCAATTACTATACTCTTGTAAAATTCATTTTTGTCTTGTATTTTTAGAGGACAACTACCAAAATATCTCCAAGTATACTAGAAAAAAGTGTAATGTTACGTCTGTACTTAGTGGACAGAGATAACTGATACTCTAAATAATTTTTTTTTGCAAAATGATTCCTTCGTTGATAAAGCTTATCAAATGTCTCGCCGTTTTCACTTGTAATGGTAAAACTCACTTGATTTTTCCCACACACTCGATCTCACACTCGATTTTGAATACTAGAAGATAGTCCAATTGAACTCTATCTTCGAAACCGAGTGCAAAATTGAGTGAGTCATGATAACTAAGGTGGGTTAAAATAGTCGTTATAAGCGTAAAGCGTGAGACATTTGACGAATTTTATCATGAATATGTCGTTTTGTTAATAACCCAAAGAACACGAATCGTTTTTCTCAAAAAAATTATTTAGGATATCTTATATGGCATTTCACCCTATATTATGTGTTACCTTGAAGCAACAAGCAAGAAAATGAAGAAGGCGGTCTCACTGATGGCAAAGCCTTTGATCTTCTTTTCGGCATGCAAACCGACTACGAGATCTAGTTTCTCCACATCATCTCCATAAACCTCGCGAAGAGCGTCGATTTCCTCTTCGTCGTCTGTCAAGTCTTGCCATCGACTGATCGGGATCATTAGTAAATTTCTTCGAAACTCGTTGTACCGTGCAACGCCTCTTTCTCGATCCCTATAAACTGTAAAAACGAAGAAACGAACGAAAACGATATGTAGTCTAACAATATTTTACACCGTCTATTGTCATATGAAGCCGAGAAAAAGTTGATGGGACTAGAAATTTTACTTTCCATGGCTGCCATATCCACAAGATCAGTTCTATCTTCTCCATTGACATCATGAGCAACAAGATTTCTCATCCAAGTAGGGTAGTTCCATAGTGAAAGGGCTCCACATCCTTGATGACCCATTGAAACAAGCATTTGTTCCATCCCTATTTTGGATAGCCTTCTCTCTCCTTCTTTTCCTATCAGTTCTTTAAAAGGAACCCTACAAACAAACAAATACAACACTACAAATCTTAACAATAAATGCAATAGAAAAACCCGAAAACGGTACAAAATTCTTCCTAAGGAAAAATCACGATCATGAATACTAAAATATAACTATGAGTTTTGCGAGTCAAGCTTAGGAGTATATTGGTCTGGCCTGAAAAGAATTTAGGTTACCGACTTTTAACGAACAAAATCGATGAATTTTCTCGGCGTGTTTTTGTTAAAACCAACAAATGGAGAAACTTTTGGAAAAATGGTAAGTAGGAAAGGACTTACTCTTCAAGAACTGGAGGACAGGTGTCTTCTGAAAGTCTAGGGTTGATATCCCTCAAGATGAGTTCATCAGGGAGAAGAGAATGCATTCTGTAGACACTAACAAACTCTTCTGTCAATGAATATGGAACGCCATGGTCTCTGGGTTTTCTCAGACCAACCAACCCACTAAAAATTGGTCCACAAATATGTCCAAATTTATCCTTGAATTTCTTCCCCAAAAACCCATACCTGCACAGGAAAATTGAGAAATTCTTTAGGGTTGATGTTGTTCTTAATAAATTACTTAGATTGGTATTGTGGGTAGCTTTTGAAAACTGTTTTCAAAAACAGTTGGATGACAGAATCTATAATCTCACCAATTGATTCTCATTCCAGCCAAAAGAGAGTCAGTTTTTAGCAGTTCTACAGTCCAATCAATGGTGTGGATTTTAGCTATAACAGCTGAAGTCACCAGTCTTGCATGCCCGTAGAGCCTCTCATCATCAAACTCAGGATAATTAACCTAAATTATGTAGTAGTCAACGTGAATGATGTTTGGATAGAAGGAAACCCCCAAGAAAACGATGGAAAACTAGAAAGCAGATACTTTACTTACTTTGAGCTTGTCACATACAGCATTGTGTTCTTTGACAAATAATGCTTGAAGGAGAGAAAATCCAGCCCAACAATTCCGAACATCGCCGGATATCGGAACTCCGTTCCGATCATGTTCGAGAAGCCCATCTCCGGCCAGCCTCAATTTTCCATCTTTGAATGTCCTCACTTTGATCTCTCCCTCCTTGTTATTTCCATAGATTACACTCCCATCCCTGCTCAAAATTATAGCTTTTCTGCTAAATTTTCCGTTCAAAGTAAATAAAAATAATTTCAATTAGGGGCAGTAATTACCACCAAGGAGTTCTTGTGTTTAAAGAGCCAGCCTTCAAAAATGGCGAGCCTGTGGGAACTATCTTGGTTTTGTAGAACTTGAATGACTTCAATGGACAGCCATTGGCGACTTCACTTGGAGCTTTAATTTCAACCTGATTAATTACAGTAATTACAATGATCATTAAAGCTATAAAGCGAAGAATTAAAGAACATATTTGGCGAAGAAAGAAAAGATTAAGACCTGTTGGGTATCTTCCAAATGATCGATCCAATCGTGAATCATGAATTGTATCCATGAGCAAGCTATCATGTTGAACTGCTTGCCGTTGTCTATGAACTTTCTCCTTTCCAATAACTTTGTAGCCACAACGCTTGGGTGGGGATCCATAACCTTTGTTTTTCCACAAATTATTAATTTAATTATTTTTATACTTCATTTTTTTCCGCTTTAACAAACTCTTATAATTTCTCTATTAATGAATAAATAAATTATATTAGAATACACACCTCACATTGTTTTTTTCAAGTGAATAAATAATAATAAGATTGTTATATATATATATATATTTGTAGCAAATACAAACTATTTATGCACTTTCAATTTTGATAGTCAATTTCTTTACTCAATTTTTAGTTTTTTCTTTATTAGTCCCTAAATTCAAATTATTTAGTTTTGTTGATGATTATCATTTAATTATCAGAAATTTTTATTCTCAATAATAACTTATGGAAATAGTAATGAAATTAAAAACTCCTTCTTAGGATTCAGTGTGACCCAGATTTTAATTGAGCTAGGACGGTTCAGCTCATATTAGGGGGTTTCCTAATTCCTATAGGATTAAAGTTTCTTATTTCAATGTGACTAGAGATTCTTCTATGCTATAAATATATGTTTGAGCTGCAAAGTTCATTGTACCAATTTCAGATAGTGATTTCTCTCTTTTACCCATAGTTTTTTTACCTGTATTGAGTTTTCTATGTAAATTCAGTGTCCATTATTTTCTCTTTCTCTTTTCGTTTCTTGTTTGTTATTTCAAAAATCCTCTGTATTTTATTTTTATTCCTCTAAGAGGGTTGATAATTTAGTGACAAGAAGCTAAGTTACGTAGGATCTATTCTATCAATGAGACCTTACAATAAATGAATGAAAGGACACAAACTTGAATTGTGACCGACCATCTCAACTACTCTACTGCTAACAACAGCTTATGAAAATTCATTAAAATTAAATCAAAACTTAAAAAACAGTTTCTTAAGTTAACACTGAACAGGTTGAGTTCACGCTTCTTCTCTGCTGATGAAAAATATGATCAAACAAGTAAGGTTTTTTTTGTAGAAGACGACTTTGGAGTTGATAATCTCATCAAACTTTTGAAGAACAATGCAAATATTAACTAGTAAGACAAAAAACTTACGTCGAAAGAGGAAGACGACGGAGGCATATTCCGGCCAAAATACGACCCGTAACTTCCGACGAGATGGTTGGTAGGATCGTTACAAGTTCCGTCGGCGGTCCGGTGAATAAACTGATCAACATCATATTTCTGGCCATATTTTGATCCGACGTGTACAAGATTATAACGCTGATGCAAGTGTCTCCTAATCCCCAAATAAGCAAGTCCTAGAAGCACTGGAAGCCTATGCCATAACCCTACTTTGTCCACAAGATGTATAACCTGTTTTATCAAACAAACACTTAGCTGGGAGAGAGAGTAAGACAGAGAGACAGAGAGTTAGAGAGAGAGAGAGAGAGAGGAACTGACAAAGAACAAAAGGGTATCGAAGAGAGTCATTTTAGCTACAATATGGTGAAGCTGAGGATGAATGAAGCGAGAGGAGGAGAGAGAGAATGCCATTAGAATGTAGTGACAGAGAGAGAGAGAAGCTTTCTAAGCTGTGAACAAAGAAACCAGTGAAGCCCTTTCTGTTTTTATGATGGCAATGGACAGATAGCGACAATAATTGAGGAATGGCTGCTGCACTAGCCCCTAGCGAAGCTAGTTAATCAAGTTACCCATAAACATTTTTCAAAAAATATGATAAAAAAACATGTTTTCAGAACCGGAAAATGAAATTATGGGAAAATATCAGAAAAAATGGAGAAAACAAAAAAGACACAGGCCTTGGTCTATCCTCTCAATAAATGCCAACTGCTTAATAGTTGCAATTGAGAAGGAGTTAGAGAGAGAACATGGTATGATAGAGAGAGTAGGGTAGCTGTAAGACATAAATTTCGAGTGGGTTTTCCATGAAAGACAGGGTCTTCCGAAATGGACAACAGTGGAAGAAGGTGGGGAACATAAAACTTTGCAAAACAAGAGGCGCCATTGGTCATTCTTTTTTCATGTTCTCAAACTAATTTCTATTTTTTTGTTTTGTTTATATGACTTTTTTTTAGAAAAGTCTTCCAAATTATGAGATTTTCTTTTAAGATCTATATTGGTAATGGGAGTAATTGGTTTTTCGATTTAGGGTTTAGGGTAATTGTTTTTTCAATGTTGTAAATTCTCTTTACGTGAGAAAATTCATCTGAATTTGTGGCAGTCAACCCAAAATCAAGTAATTGGGGAGGCACAACACATATCATGGAAGTACACAATCATATATCATTTATGAGTTATGCTGGTGGATAGTTCATAAATAGAAATTTTCTTATGACCTACCTAATATATATTTTGGTTTAAATTCAAAAACAAAATTTAGCGTATTTTCACCTATATTTAACAATATTATACTAGCGCGAACCTGAGACTTGACAAATCTGTAGGTGATTGTTCTTATCTAGAGTTTTCACGTAGAAATTTATATCCCGAGTCTAGTTCCAAGTAAATTATACAATAATTTATTAATATGCATTGCTTGAAAAATACATAATCATTTATTAACAATTGGAATAATATAAAATGATAGATATATAATCTAAAATCATATAAGAAATTAAATACATTAATAAATAAATGACATTATATCATGATAATATAGGTAAAATATTAAAAATAAAATAAAAGATTTAATGTAACATTATTATGGTTTAACACTTTTGAAAAGAACACAAAAAGAAGGGTTAGCTTTGTCAGTTTGTGCAGACTTTATATGGTAATTATATTTCATAAGTGAAGCTTCTAAATTAATTATGACAACCATTATACATCTAATTTTTATTAGGAAAGTCAAAAGGTTCTAATTTCCACACTAATAATATGATAATTTAATTATCAATAATAAGTGTGACAATAAAAGTACTTAGCTTAGTCATATTAATATCTACCAATTAACCATTCCCAATAACCAAAAATAATGACGAAGTAGTGCGGTATGTTTTGTTATAATGAAATACAGAAATATAATAATAATATTATTATCAAAAGATCAATTTGAATACAAGCCGTTGACTTGTTAAGGAGACATTAAATGAACAATAATAAAGAGAGTGGGCAGTATTTCTCTCAATTTGAAATACATATAATTAATGCATCGTGTTCTTAACTTCTGTGAGCAGGATGACTAGATTTAGGTGGAGCCCACCAAATACTTTATCTCCATCGTTCCATTTAGCTCTTAGTTTATTTTGTAAGGGTTATTACCATCTAATACCATCAATTTGGCTTGGCTGCTATAGTAACGGGCTGAGCGGGCCCTGCCTGGGCTCGGTTGGTAGGCCAAGCCGAGCCCAAATTGCGGGCTCGCCAGCCCATTGAGCTCGGGCTCGAGAGCCTGGCAGGCTGGCTCGGCAAGCCCGCCCGACAATTGCTTGGCCGAGCCCGCTCAAGCCTGTCCAGGTTGCAGTCACTGGAGACTCTCCAGTGGAGAGTCGGGAGATGACGGCCTTTGGATCTCGTGACTCACGTGAAGCCGTGAAGGCGAGACGAGATAGTGGTCTCACGTCGAAGTCCGAAGACGAGACAAGATCATCGTCTCGCGTCGAAGCCCGAAGGCTCGTCGTCGCGTGTAAGGATCGTCGTTGGGCTAGGCATCGTCGTCTCCCAAAGGCTAAGCTGAGAAGAATAGAAAAAAGTTGCAAGCTGAGCGAACCACGATAATTATAACCAGTTGGACAGTGTTGGGTATGATCTACCATCTGGTACTGGAAGTGGTAGTCTGGTTGTCGCCGACTAGGCGACCCACGACTATACCAGACTCAGACTCTGTGAGTCTGAGTATGAGCCTCAGACTAAGTTGGTAGTCTGGTCATCCCCTCCTTCCCCTTATTATTTTCTTTAAATACCCCTAATTATGTTTAAAAATTTTCATCACAAATTAATAAAAATATTTATTTAATTAACTTATTAATTATTGTATTTTTACATTATAATAATAAATGTTATTTATAGTTTTAAATTGTATAATATTGAAAATAATTTATAATATATTTATATACGATATTATTATTTATGTATATTTGGCTCGTTAGGCTCGGCTCGTTAGGCTCGGCTCGTTAAGCTCGGCAGGCTCGACGAGTCAGACTTTTTCAGGCTCGGCCGGCTCGGCTCGGCTCGTTAGTGACCTCTAATTTGGGGTACCTTTTTATCCAATATCTTAAGATTTTATTTTTTTTATTTGACATCTTAGACTATTAGCCGTTTTCAACCGGCACCTTCCGTTTCACTGCTGTTAAGCAAATCTCCCGAAGAACTCCTTTGCAGCAGCTCTTCTCTCCAAAGTGTAAAGGCTAAGACGACGACTTGAAGGCGAAGGTGCTGACGAAGGCAAAACCCAACTCTGTGAAGGTGACCTCCAGCCGGGCGAAGACAAACCCTGCTCTGCTAAGGCGACTCCGTCTCTGCGAAGACGAACCGTACTTTGCGAAGACGAACCGTGCTCTGCGAAGGCAACCCCAACGCTACGAAGATCGAAGAGACTCGTCTTCGAGCCCCTTGCAGCTCGATTAGGGTATGTTCATTCTATAGCATAACATATGGTCTGTTCTTCGTATTTTTGTTGGTTAAAGAAGTCTGTTCTTCAGTTCAATTTGACTCTAGTATTTGTTATGATAACAATTGGTCTATTCTTCATATTTTGATTGTCGATTGTTGAATTTTTTGCTCTGTTCTGTTTTGCAGCCAAAGAACAAAAACGTTACCATGTTTTGTTCTCCAATTTGAAAATGTTATGTGCTTGTTATTTTCATTGGTGCATGATTGTTATTTTTAACTAGATATATGCATCTTATTTTTGAGTAATCAGAATGGTAGTTCTTCAATAGGAATGGTAGTTCTTCAATATATTTGAGGACTTGTTATTCTGTTTTGAGACCAAAATATTCTATAGATTTTCGAATTGTACAGATTCAAACTCCATCAATCTATCAATCCATCTTCAAAATATGTTCAAGCATATTCTATTTTGAGGACTAGATCTTCAATAGGAATGGTAGTTTTTTAGGATTGTTTGAAGACTAGTTATTCTGTTTTGAGACCAAAATGTTCTACAGATTTTCGAATTCTAAGTTATTATGTTTTCAAATTGCATTTCAATTTAGTCCTTAATTGTTGAATCTCATTCATTTTTTAAATTTTCTTTGTAGCAGGTGTTATTCGAATATGGACAATCTTAAATTTTCTTTGTAGCAGGTGTTATTCAAATTGCGTTTCAATTTAGTCCTTAAGCTTCTTATTAACGGCCTCTAAATGTGCGACAGTTGCTTGTAGATGATTAACAATCTTCTTTTCTTGCACGCCTATTGCTACATCATGTCATGCAAAGAAGTTGCATTTTCCTCTTCCTCTCTGAACATGATCAAAAAGAAATTGTTTCGTGCAGCATAAAAACTTACTACTTGCCACATTCCCAAAGTATAATTTATACCTCATAATTTTGGCAACCAAAAAATCTTCGTCCAGGATTTGCTCGTGTCCAAGACATACGTATTGCAGCTCTTATGTTACAAAAACAAGTAACATCTTAAACAATTTCTGAAAAATCTACATAAAACACACTCATGTACACAAAAAATTAGACAAAAACAATATTGACTAATCTGTAATATTAACGAAAAAGATCTTGATGAGTACTGACCGCTACTAGTAGTAGAATCGCACGACATTCTGCAACAATTCAAGCCAATTATGCAACAATTTCAATTCCAGCAACAAATACATTTCACGCCGATTTGAAGCCAATTTCATTCAACAATTTCAATTATAAGCATGCCTTAATATTGATTGGCTTTCACTAGTTACATTCAAGCCAATTCTGCAATTTCAATGGGGAACAATAAGCATGCCTTATTTGGCTGCACATAACTTATTCACAAATCATATTTCAAACCAATTCAACAATTTCACTCAAGCCAATTTCATTCAACGAAAGCGTAATGGGAATCCAATTTCATTCAAGTCAATTTCAACAAAAGCCAATTTCATCTACACAGATCCATAAAATTGTGCCAATCAATAACTTGCAGCCAGATTTGAAACCAAGAACAGTCAATAAGTTGCAACCAAGAACAAACGAAGAATCGAGGCAATGGGCAAAGTAACGAAACCAACGAAATAGTCGATAAGTTGCAACCAACAAAACAGTCTATAAGTCTCTTCGATCTTTGCAGCGTCGGGGTTGCCTTCGCAGAGATGAGGTCGCTTTCGCCTAGCCTGGGGTTGCCTTCACAGAGCAGGGTTTGTCTTTGCCCAGCCAGAGGTCACCTTCGCAGAGTCGGGCTTTGCCTTTGTCAGCACCTTTGCCTTCAAGTCGTCATCTTTGCCTTCGTGCTTCAGAGAGAAGAGTTGCTACAGAGGAGTTCTTCAGGAGATATACTTAACAGCAGTGAAACGGAAGGTGCCAGTTGAAAACGGCTGATAGTCTAAGGTGTTGAGTAAAAAAATAAAACCTTAAGGTATTGGATAAAAAGATACCCAAAGTTGGAGGTATTAGATGATAATAATGATTTTTTGAATAATCACTTTTTGTATTGGGAAATTAACAAATCATCTAGTGTACTTTATGATCAATGACAATTTAATCACTCACGTATTTTTTATAACAAGTTAACCATTAAACTATGGAAAATAGCTGCAGAGAACATTATCGTTAACTTTCTAAAAAACTCACAGTAGAAAATAGGTAATACCCATGAAAAAAGAAGGGAAAATGACAAATCAATCATCGTACTTTGTGATCAATGACAAATCAACCACTCTATTTTTGCTAATAAATTAACCACTGAACAATAGAAAAAAGTCAGTGAAAACATCACTGTCACGTTTGTCGTTAAACGTATTGATTTCGTTCTGCCACGGAACAATTTCCCAAAAAATAACGTTATAATATTAACGTTCTGCGGCGGATCAGGACACATTCTACCACTGATTGACCACGATCTGCGGCAGTGATTAGCGAACCCTAGAGATTTTTTAGAGCTAAAGTGTACCGCATTTTGGCAAAGTTAAAGCATTTTTTGAACACCAAATGGCATATGGGAGTGTCGAGGAATCTGCTATTAACTGTCAAATTGAAGTGGGGCCCACGTCAACAGTTTTGGCAAATGAGGTACGTGCAATTGGAGACGAAGCTGCTATAGTAGTGCATTCTATCTCGACAACTCTTGACGAAGAGAAGCTCCGTTCATTATGCGAATCTAATAGTGACGAAGACATGGACATGGCTGAGAGTAGGCCTAGACGACCACCACAAGCAGAATGTACGTTCGCTGGTATGAGTCTTGGCAAGAAGTATAGCTCAGTGTGTTGAAGAATGGGTACGAGATAAATTTCACTCACAGTAACGCTCATTAATTGAGGGCTGCTTGCCAGGAAGGATGCACGTGGTGAATGCACGCCTAAAAAATGTAGGATGAAATGACGTTTCAAATAAAGTGTTATAACGACGTTCACACTTACTCGAGAAAGATGAAAAGTCGTTATGACTCTTCTACATGGGTGGCAACACGTTACTTGGATAGATTTAAAAGTCAGGCCGACTGAGACATTTCTTCCATAATTGAGAGTCATGAAGAATTTTAACGTCAACATCACATTCAGCCTTGCTAGAAGGGCAAGAAATGCGGAAAAAAAAATTAACGAAGGGGATGACAATGAGCAATACAAGCTCATATGGTCTTATGCCGAGGAGATTTGGAGGTCTAATCCTGGAAGCTCGCTTCGTGTTCTGCCAGGGATGAGTGCATTTAAAAGAATGTACACGTGTTTGGCTGCATGTAAGATGGGTCTGTTGAACTGTGGTAGACTGGTTATTTGTTTGGATAGTTGTCACTTGAATGGAGAGACTCCAGACCACCTGCTCACTGCTGTCAGCATCAAAGGGAAAGATGGAATGTATATGATTGTTGTAGCAGTGGTTGAAGCAGAAAATAGGGATTCTTGGACCTAGTTTCTAGAATTGTTGCTCGAGAATCTAAACACTCCGTCTGACAATGGGTGGACAATCATTTCTGACCGACAAAAGGTGCGGTTGATTGCTTTTGCCTTCTATGTTTATTTTATGCGTTGTGTACCAGTGTTTGACTCATATTGTGAATCTTTGTAGGGGCTGGTGTCAACTGTCAAAGAGAAGGCAGGGTAAGAAGACGATTGGTTTTACATCCGACACCTGCATACCAATTTTCAAAAACAATGTAAAGGCAAGTTGTTTAAGGATGCAATGTGGGTCGCTTCTAGAGTCACAATAGAGGTGCACTTTGAGTGAGAGATGACGAAGCTATTTTTACTTGACCCAGCAGCCCACAACTATCTACAAGGAATAGATGCAAGATGTTGGGCCAAACATGTCTTCTGGTTCATCCCAAAGTGCGACATTAGCAATAACAACCTAAGCGAGTCCTTCAACGCCTACATCCTACCAGCCCGTGACAAATCGATTCTCAGGATGTTCGAGATCATACGAAAGGGCAGCATGTATAGGATTGTTAAAAAAAATGAAAAGATGGCACGCTTGATGAACCTTTTGTGTCCGCAGATCAAGTATCAGCTTGACAAACTACAACTTGCAAGTCAAAATTGGAGTCCCCAATTTTTAGGCACTGCCCAGTTTGAGGTTAGCAACGGTAACGAACAGTATCATGTCGATTTGGACAGGCGTACTTGTAATTGTTACAGATTGGAGTAACTGTAGGATCGATATACGCCTATAGAGGGGGGGTGAATATAGCGTTTCTAATAATTTCGTGCGATATTTAAATTCTCTAAATCCCTAAGTGATTTATAGAATACGATTAAATATGCAATCACATTAAATGCGTAAATTAAAGAGTAAGGGGTTAGAGAAATCCACACAATATTTGTTTACGCGGTTCGGCAAACACGCCTACGTCCGCGCTCCAAGTTTCACTTGGAGATATACTAAATAATTGGCTTACAGGTGCCAATAAAACCGTTTACAAATTGACTATTAAATGAGGCGTCATGTAACGACCCGACTTTTTAAATCTTTTTAAAAATACGTGAAATTTAAAATTTTGAAAATCTTTATCAGAGTGCGTCTTAAAGTCGGACGCTACCAAACCTTTTCGTTACATTCGTTGTATAAAATTCTTTATTTAATAAATATGCGGAAGCGTAAATAAATTTTTCTTTGAAACTTAGCGGAAGCGTAAATGATTTGTTTAAAACAAATAATAGCAATTAATAAAATATTACTTTAAAATTTCAGCTCTTTCCTCTTTACTTTAATTTGCCAACCAGCTGTAAGTCTCGGCCATGCAAATCCTTCATCAGCTACTCTTACACCTGTTCATCATTTTTCCTACATCGCAAGTGGTAAGTTATGAGCCTAATGCCCAGTAAGTGATAATACCTATCATGCTACTATATGCTCAAGTTGTACATTTTTAAATCATCGTTTCTCTTCTTTTTCTTATCTTCTTATCTTTTACGTCTTAACCATCGTTCTTGTCAATCCATTACGTTTAATTCGTCATTATTATCTTTTCATCTTATTTGTCGTTTCATCATTTACGTTTTATTCGTTGTCTTCATCTTTTTCATCGTTTTTGTCTTTTACATTTTATTCATCATTTTCATCTTTTACCTCCGATATAGCAACGATGGCATAATCCGAAAGCTTACTAATCATTGGTCGTTATGTCCTGGCATAATCCAAGGACCTTTGCAACAATTACGAGCAGCAATGGCATAATCCGAAAGCCTGCTAATCATCGTTGCCTTTTTCTTTCCTTTAACTTTATTATGGCTTATTATTTACTTACTATTTGTTTCGTTTATCGTTCGTTCCTTATCGTTTTCTTTGTTTGCTTATTACCTTTATAGCTTATGATTCTTCTGTTATTCATATCGTTTCGTTTGTGATCGTGAGTGCATATAAATTTCTGAAAGCGTAAATAAACATCGAAACGTGCTATGAAAGCGATAAACAACGAAACGTGCATTTAAGTACTGTAAACAATGAAACATGCTTTTAAAGCTGTAAACAATTAAACATGTTGTAAAAACTGTAAACAACGAAGCATACTAGGAAAGCAGGTAAACAACGAAAAATACATTTCCTAAACTTGCGATGTAGGGTCCGAAGACCAAAACACATGCATATCACTTACCTCGTTTGCTTAAGACGTTCACACTTAATCGTTATCTTTTCATCTTCTTATAGTACCTTCACAATGGATAACATTCAATCATTAATAGAGTCGTTTAATCTGCATATTAAATCTTAGTGTCTTTCTATCCTAATCTCTCCTTATTTAATAAAATCTTCTAAAGAGTACTACTTAGCTTAATAACTAATCTCCACATTCATCTTTAATTATTCGCGTGCCTTTATCCAATTTCCATAATATATTAATCTCATTAGTGCCCTCAAACCAAAACCAACCAATAATTGAATAATTCACATCACAACCAAGTACTAACAATTTAATACAAACTTGCAACAAAGCTAGATCCAACATATTCATACTCGGACAATCACCAAACAATAAGTCTCAAGAATAATACATGGGCAAAACTAGTTTCCAACAGGGCAATATCCTCCAAAGATCCTTTATCTTTTACATTCCTATTGAAATTCATAAATCCATAAACTGATAGTTTAAAATCCACAATAATACACTATATCATTCCATCTAACCAAATACAAGTGTTCATCCCCTACATAGTCTTGAAATAGGAACTGAATAATCAATACAGATCCAATTAACTAAATTTCAAATAAGGAAACTCAATCTATTCCTCGCTGGCAGAGATGAAGACCCAGAAGTTCACCAATCTTCTTCACAAAACCTAAAGCTGGATCCAACATAAAGAAAAACATAACCAAAACTCAACAATAATTGGCATTGGAGGCCGAGGATTCAATCATAGAAGACTTACCACCTATTGTTGTTGTCCGAGAACATCTAACAAATCCTTCACCGTCGTTCACAGAGGAAATCGCCAACAGCTTCCTCACATAATCTCCCAAATTTATACTTAGAGGCCAAGATTTGAAATACATAACAGCTTATTCAAATTATCCCGTGATTCAAGTGATCTGAAGCGGATTCTTCGGATCAGATCATTTCACCTCTGTCTTTAGTATCCAATTAAACCGCCAGGCAACAATCAAATGAATTTACCGAATTAGACTAAACCGCGACCAGACGACAAGTCGTCTCTTCGCAAACCGACACACCAGAGCAAGTCGTCCAACTCGCCCCTGCAATCCGTTGATTCTACCATTTCAGAAATCACCAAAACGTTGAGCATCAGAAAATCTAACGAGAGCTCACCTAGGTCGGGAAATTGCGACTCCAAATCGCGACTATAGTTGGGTTGGACGCACCTGTAACCTAGCCGGCAGTCGCGACCACCGCACACTAGCCAGAAACCCACCTCGCTGTTGTCGGCATCTCCCGTTGCGAAGGCCGAGCTCCGATCTCCCTCTCAATCTCTCCCCTTCGGCCAGTCTCTCTCATTCCCCTCAAAGTCGTAGACTGCACTTCTCCCCCTCTAATTTCTTTTTTTTTTTATCTTTTAATTCTAATAAATCAATTCTTCCCTAATTGAAAATACATTTTTTACTCAAATAAAGTCTTTAATAATAATTTAATTAAATTCTTCGTTTAGTTCAATTATTCTCATTCTATTTCTAATTCTCACAATTATTATTTGAAATGATCATGAATGACAATTACATCTTGGTAATACCCCGATAAGTTTCTAATTAATCCAAATATTCCAATTTCTCTCCAATCTCACTTCAATTGTCTTTATTAAATTTCATATAAAAGTTCGGGGTATTACACGTTACCCTTGACTAATTCTTAGGTCGTCAACCTTTGACTCTTACGAGTCCTCACTCTTAATTTGACTATTGCGGGGCGTCACCCAATGATTGAACTTACGGGTGTTCAATATAGCCTATGAGTATTTCGGGTTATCACCCTTGTGTGATGAATTCTTAGGGAATCACCCTTTACAATCAAGCACAATATAATAAAATCAGAAATTAAAGCTCAAATCTAGCTAATCCGAATTCTCCCAAATATAACTCGCAAGTTTATGGGTTGGGGAGAATTGGATGTACAACAATATTGAAAGCTCACAGTGATTGAATCGTGTATAAAATTAAGCAGGGCTTCGCCACGATTCCCGGTTCGTTGTTAAGAGCTTGGAGAGATCCTCTATTTATAAACATAGAACTTTTGGAAGACCGCAGCGTCCTCATCGTCCACATGACCGTTGGAAGAAAAATACCCATTGAGAAAAATAGCCGTTACACAATTCTGGGCATTTGCGGACGCCATTCTCATTGTCCACTGCGTCAACATCAATCGTCCGCGTCTTCCATAAAATTGGACAAATTCATATCGGACGCCACTCCTAGCGTCCGCCTCGTCCAGGTCTATCGTCCGCGACTTCACAGAGATGTTGGGGACATCCTCTTTTTCAATTCCCGTCCGCACAGATGAAGACCTGTGGACGCCAATGCACGTCCGCCTCGTCCGCGACCATCGTCCGTGTGTCCATCAAAATGGACAGAGGCAAATCAGACGCAAAATCCAGCGTCCGCATCGTCCGCTGAGTCCGCGTCCTCACTAATCAGCAGGGGACGCCAAGACCATCTCCCCCACAACACTCCAAGTTCAACCCTGAACTATATTGAGTCCTAAAATGACATGATACACTACATGGACTCAAATAAACATGTTAGCACATTTTAATACCCTCAATATGGGTATTATTGATAGATTTGAGTATAAATATATTGAGTAAAACATTGAAAACATTATCAATAAAAAACACAATTAACCAACTTATTATTTTCATTAAATTAAATCCTTTGGTCATCATCAAAATAAAACTAAGCCTAACAAAAAGGCTAACAGTAACTAGTTTCCCGTGTGTCTATGCAATCCCGTGTATGTAATCATGAGGAGATCTCCTGAACACTTTGTGCATGACTGCTACCACTGGGTAACATACATCACTTTGTCTCCCCCGTTAGTGGACAAATCATGTGGCCTCTTGTGACGCATCTTGATCCACTTATGTCACTGTCATTTAAGAGACGTCTCGGAAGATAATGGAAATGAAGAATATAGGATCTGAATGAGGCCCCAAGACAGATAGTGCTGCCCAAGAGATATATGAACATGACGTGTGGCCGATGTGGGGTGTAGGGCACAATTCTCGCACGTGTGAAGGCCCAGAGTTTAGTGCATATGGAGGCCGCAGGTCCAGAGGCAGAGGTTGCTCGTAGGGCACATTTATGGGTTTCAGAGTCCCTGAGACAGCCCACGAGACAATTCCCGAGACAGTTCCCGAGACAGTTCCCGACATAGTTCCCGAGTCGTAGGTGAGCACATTATTGTGTTTACGATTTCATGTGTTACGTTTTAAACTATGTTAATTTTATTTGCATTGTATTATGCAGGAGTATGATGCCCAAGGTCCACAAACACAAATGTGGACTTCAACCTTCCTTGATTAGAGAAGACAACGCTCAATCAAAGTGACTATTAACTATGCGTCGAAACCAATATACATCATCTACAATAGTTTATTTGAGGTAGCTTATTGTAGAATATCGAATAAACTATTGTAGATGATGTATATCTGGTTTCGATGCATAGTTAATAGTCACTTTTATTAAGTGTTGTCTTCTCTAATCAAGGAAGGATAAAGATATACGAAGCGTCTGTAATGCACATATGCACGATATGGTTGTAATTGAATTGATAAATTGGTTTGCATTTGTAATACACATGTACATGATATGGTTGTAATGGAATTGATAATTTGGTTGTTGCTGATGAAATTTTGAATCTGTAAACGAAATTTTAAATCTGAACTTCAGCCGTCCGACCGCCCACACTTTTTTATCGACCAAGCATTCTGCGGCGTAACGTTAACTTTTCACAGCGAAATGTCAACTTTTCATCGCGGAACGTCAGCATTCCTCTACCTTGTTTATTTTGGTGTTATGCACAAGTTGCTTAAATTGTTGCAATGAACATGTTAGTTGTTTGTTGATAATGAATGGAATAGTTTGAGTCAATTTCTCTTTCAAAAAATTGAAAATTTTGCGAAAATTCCACTTATTTTTAGTCTATCCCCCTATTACATTATCAAGACCAGATAGTATCCAAACAGATATTATCTAAGTAAATAAAAAAATATATACATCAACATATATTATCCAAGTACAACAAAATCAGTATCTCTACACATCTCAACTACCGTAAGTCGCCTTACTGCCAGTTTTCTTCTGCAAATCTGTGATATCAAATGACAACTGCAGGTCCACGTATACGTTGGACACTTTGGCGAACAATGTACCCTCCACGGGTACATCAATGTGATGGTAAAAGTCATCATTCTTGGAATCTTGGATCACCCTTAACCCCCACTTGTACACCGAAAGATGTCATGCGGGCTGGAATGCAAAGGAAAAAATCAGCACATAAGCGGAAACCAATATGAATCTACGCAAGGGAAAAGATATATCTCTCTTTGTTAGTTAGCACTATGATGATCGAAATTGTTTCAGGCACCAATAACTAGTAAGGGTAGTGAGTGTGCAGGTTAACGAACGACATAAAACACGCTTGCTTTGGGTGGGACTGAAATGCAAAGGAAACATGCATTAGAACTGTTGAAACATAAACGAAAAACTGGAAAAATGAGAAGTTTACTTACGTGAATCCACCCTATTGTAAGGAGCAATTTTTCCATTTGAACTTGGAAGTATTCTTCTTTGTTCAACACATAGCACTGCATACAAAGAAAGCAAAGTAAGGATGAATATTAAGATAAAAGCTTTTAAACTACTTAATGTAACAAAATATAATTCTCACCGTGTTTTCCGTCCCTTTTTGCTGCGGGAAGATGATCTCAGTGATGTTGTACTCATCCTAGACCAGCTTTCCCAAAAGAATTGCGCACGTCTCCAAGTTCTTTCGAGTATTTTCAGCAACATACTTCGTGAAATGATCCATCAGTTGAACTGGCTGCAAAAAACATTGGCAAGAGACTTCAAACGAATAAGACATGAATAAGTGAAGACACACGTAGATAACCAAATCGAAGACATACCACACGCACATTTTTAAGTGGCGGAGGCTAGAATCCACCCAACGCATCTATCTCCTGCACCTTGTCAAGCACGACAGGTTCACCTCTGAGGACAATGGTGCTGCAAATTTCAGACACGTTATTACGTTGTAAACAAATAAAGTAAATAATAAACTTTGCGTGAAAAGTAAACAACTTACAAGCAGTCTGTATCTTCCGTTGCTAAAGAGGACGATGGAGAGGCCACTAGAGAAGCCGCTGGAGGGGCTGCTAGATAGGATGGTGGAGGGGTTATTCGCTGCCCCATTCTCTCCAATGCTGCCAACATCTCATGATGGCGCTGCTCTGCTCGCTCCTCTATTTTTTGCAGTTGGAACAACCCCATTTCACATTGCTCCTCCATTTTTTTGCATTTGGAGCAGTCCCATTTTGATGGTGCTCCTCCATTTGTATTCTGTTCAGCCACATTTGATGGAGCTCCTCCATCCGGACAAGTCGGTCCTCCATCATGCACATCTAGCCAAAAATCTCCTTCAACATTGATGTAAAATGAGATAACTAAGGAGAGGGCGGAGTCATCGGTTGCGGAACATCATCCTCAATGTGCTGCAGAGGCAATACTGGAGGTTATTCCTCCCAGGGGGCTGGAGGCTGTGCCATTGAGGGGGGTGGAGGCCGTACAATAGAGGGGGGCTAGCGACTGAGACAATGTAGCTCGCTTCTTCGGGGCGGGATTGGATGGAGTCTTGCATACCCATACCCCTTTAACTTTGTTGAGCCTCATTCGATCCACTTTCAATTTGTTATGGACTTCCGTGGCCTTCTGTTCGATTCTCGACTCCTTATCCGAGATCGGTACCCCGTAATGCTCAACAATCCTCTGAATGAGCCAATTAAAAGGCAGACTCTTCGTCAGGTTGTTGAGCACCTCATACATGTGACTCAAAATGACATAGTCGATATTCACTTTTTTCCTTATGAACACTTTCTCTAGCAGATAGAGATCCATTCAACTTACATAGTTTCGATGTTCATCGCGAGACAAAATGGTGTGTGTCATGATGGTGTGCATCACTTGAGATATGACAATCAGGTCATTGAACTTTGGCTTCTTGTACGCTCCAACCTCGGGATCATGGTGCAACAATCTAAGCACTATCAGCCTTTCTCCTCATCCGATGAAATGTGGCTCCAGAGACACGTGGTAATAGTTATCAGTTGGGTCCTCCGTCGAACATCTAAGGAGCACGTTAATATCATTAGGAGTCAGCCTCAGCTCCGTCCAAACATGTAAATCCGCCCCTCTAACTATTGGGTGAACATTTCCAATTTGACATAAAAGAGTTTGACAATACGTTCACAGACACTTCCACCCAATCGACACAAACCAGCTAAGCCAGCCCTCTCAAACAATTATTCAATTTCCAACTCAGCCAACGACTCGAAGTCTACTCTTCTAAATAATAATTCAACGGCGTTTAACGTCAGTTTCATATCATTTGTTCGCGTCAGCTGTCTTGAAGAGTGGGGAGTAGAACCTCGCTGTAACAAATTAGAAACGAACCAATGCACCTGTTGCCAGTCGTTGTTGAGGCTGAGGTTGAGGTTGAGGTTGTGTTTCAACCTCGACTTCTGCAACAAGGGCAACCGCAGGTCCTCCAACATCAATTGCGCCTACTCCAACTTAACCGCAAGCGCTCCACCTTGCACCACGGCGGGTACATTGTCGTGAAACTGACCGACGAGCTCAGTTGCAAACCGACTTTGTTCATGTCTGGAGTCCGTTGTTTCTTAACATGGCCGCAGCTGAGCCTAAGACGGACCACCCTTTCTCTTGAGCGACATTTTCTTTGCATGATAATCCATTAGTATCCCTAATACGGTGAGGAACGAAGGTCCGTGAGTTCGAATGTTCCCCAAGGCTTTCGTGGTTTGCAATGAACTTGCCGGAGTGCACAGTCGAGTTTTATAGACTAGGACACAGGAACATAGAACAACACACAATGATCCGCAGTGGACGATTCTCATTACGCAGCAGATAGTTGCAATTTTTAATAAATATAGACATTCCACCGTGGGACCTTCAATATTATGAAGTTATTTTTAAAAATATCGTTCCACAGCGGAACAAAATCAATACGTTTAACGGAAAACGCGACATCAATGTTTGCAACGAATTTTTTCAATAGTTTAGTAGTTAATTTGTTAGCGAAAATAGTTTAATAGTTGACTTGTCATTGATTACAAAGTACGATGGTTGATTTGTCATTTTCCCAAATAAGAATGTTAATGTTTTATATTTGAGATGATTTAAAATTGTTTTACTGCCCATTGGAGAATCACAACTTGTCTGTATTGTCTGTGTTTTTCTATAAATAAGACTGAACTTTTTTTTATTTACAGACTTCATGCAGCGGAAAGTCATTTTTCCTCTACAAAAAATTATCTTTTTGTAGAGTAAAGTTGTCTTTCCTTTGCGAAAAGACGACATTCTTATGCAGAAAAGCGACTTTTCTCTGCGAAAAAATGACATTGCTCTGCAAAAAGACAATTTTCCTGAATTCTATTTTAAGAATTCACTTTCCGCAGCGGAAAAATAATGTTCCATTGCAAAAATATGACATTACGCAAAAGAACGACAATGCTATTTAATTAAAAACATAACCACAATATTTACTTCGTCTATTTTTCATAGTTCAATATTTAAGTTATTAAAAAAAATTGTTCAGTTGACTTATCATTGATCCCAAAATATAATGATTAATTTGTTAATTTCCCTTTTGCATTTTTAAAATAATTAGTTGTGAAAATTAACTATTTTAAAGTAATAATATTAATTATTAATTTTAGCGAGACAAGCTTTAATATTTAATCATTAAATTCGATAAAAGATCATTAAAACTAAGAAAAAAATAAAAAAAGAAGAACCAAATGTCATTATTTAAAATTTAAATTAGTAAAATAACAAATAGATTTATTTCATAATCAAGATTAAAAACAAATCTCAAAATCTTTTGTCAAAATTACAGTAACTTTTCCAAAATAAATATTTCTATTTTTTTTATTACAGATTAAAATTATTAAATTAATACTTTCAGTAACAATTAAAATTATTAAATAAGTACTTTTAAGTTTCCAAATATCAGTTCGGGGCAACCCGAGCCTAGACAAAGGCCCATTGGATCAAGTCCAGTTGAACCTGGGCCTGATTTTTGTGGACCAAATTGGCCCGCGGCCTGGTTCTTCTTTTATCGAATCTATCATCTTTCTACACTGTTGATGGTCCGACTGACTCTCAGTGGACCATGGAATTTGATCTCAAAACAAACAGGGTTTCTAAATGTCCAATCAACAACAGAAAATGAAGAATTACCAAAATATTGAAGGCCACTGGGCCAATCCATGGACATGTTAAACGAAAATACCAAACTCTTGCAACAGCTTTTTTTAAGCAACAAAAACTTTCAAGACTTGAACAGCTAAATGGAAATTCCAACGCCAAAATCCGAAGGATAAGAAGAAATTACCCATCACAGGTGTTTTTCTACAGACGGCCGATGCCCCAGACTCTGATTACTCCGTCAGTGTACCCACTAAACAATGTGCTGCCATCGGCACTCCAGCTCAGGCTTGTGCAGTAGATGACCTGTGATCCAGCAAAATTATTATCTGATGGAAGATAGGGATGATAATATGTATAAAGTAATGATTTTCTAAGAAATTGTCTACGGAGATAAGCATTAGATCGAAGGTCAGGTAAAGATGTTGAAAGCTTTTTATTTATAGACAAATTTCACAGAAACCCATCATTGAAATGCCCTTCTTCCTAATTCTCAAAGTCACATCTTCCTCATTTACTATTTTTCTCAGAATCCTTTCCTACAAACCAAACCAAATTATTCCTCCCTGACAGAACAAACAAAGCTTGGCTTTTGAGTTCAGTTCAGTCTGGTTTAGAAATTCCCAAGAGTTTAAAAAAAAGTTCTTAGTTATGTTCAATTTTTCCAACTGAAACCATCACACATCCATAACACGATCTAATATAGAAACCAAAGATTAGAACAACATTCAGAAGTAGTGCAGTAATACAGTACAGCCATAAAAAAAATACAAATATCAATTCTAATAATCCTGACGGGAAGATAAGCACGTAGTAGGACTACGCTAAGAGTGGTGAAGTCAAAGTTCCAATATTCACTGAAAAAAGTATTCTTAAGGAAATCGAAAAATGGAAACGTAAAGTTTCACAAGAAGTTCAATAAGATCTAAACCATTCACAGTCAACGAAAAACCACAAATCCACTCCTTCAAATTATTATTTAAATGAGCTAGAAATTTATCTGAACCACTCAGAACATTAATACGGAGGAGGACTGAAGGCAACCTTTTCTAGTCAATGTTCTCATCATCTTATCCATTGAAGATTTCACCTCAATACACTCACAAGGGGTTATTTTTAAGAATACAACAACAAACACTTAAATAACTTGATTGACTACTTAAAATCTGATGAAAAAAAAAACAAAAATGGTTCAATAAGGAAAGCAAAGACACCCAAAAAGATTATTGAACTGATAAATGAGGTCAATTGCAACATAACAAATTATATACTCCGCAGGAAAGAAACTATCTTTCACATCAATCAACACATGAAGAACTTTACAAAAAACTATAGGCCAAAGGCCCAAAAGCTATTGGAATTTCGTATTTTTATAAAAAAAAAATTCGAAGCCAAATATATGAAATGATTACCAAAAGGCGAATACCATATAAGAGAAACAAAAATCTCAATAAAAGTGCAAAATTAATCAAATGTCAATGCAACCGACTGCAAAAATAATATGAAATTTATAAAGTACCTTCCTCTTGTTGGCAGTAGCAGCATGTGTGTCATCAGTCTTCTCTGCTTCAGCCTTGAGATCGACCTTCAAGTCCTCAACAATGCTCTTGCTCTCCAGGTCCCAGATCTTAATGCTGTTCTCAGTTGCCGCGCAAAGCCAATACCTATTGGGGCTAAAACAAAGTGCATGAATAATAGAGCCCGCATCCAACGAGTACAGTCTCTTTCCCTCAGCCAAATCCCACAGGAGAATCACTCCGTCCTTCCCTCCACTTGCGCAAAGTGAACCATCCGGAGACACAGCAACCGTGTTCACATACCCACCGTGACCAGTCAACGTGCTCCGCAGCTTGCAATTGGACAAGTTCCAGACCTTCACGGTCTTGTCCCACGAGGCAGAAACAATAGTCGGTTGGTTAGTGTTAGGACTGAATCTAACACAGCTTACCCAGTCTGAATGAGCATCTCCCTCCTGGATGGTATACTTGCACTCACCCAAAGTGTTCCATAGCTTAATTGTACGGTCCCGAGAGGCTGAAACGATCTGACGATTATCAAAAGAGAATGCGACAGAAAGCACATCCTTAGTATGCCCAACGAATCTCCGAGCAGAGACACCAGCAGCAAGGTCCCAGAGACGGAGCTCGCCGTCCCACGATCCAGAGAGAGCGAATTGACCATCGGACGAGAGAACGACATCCTCGACGAAGTGAGAATGTCCGGTCAAACGGCGGCGCGGAACACCGTATGTCTTCTCACCCCTAGTTAGCTGCCAAACGATGATCGATTTGTCACGGGAAGCGGTAACAATCATGTCAACGTTATCGATCGGAGTGGCAATTGCAGTAACCATATCTGTGTGAGCCCTCATTGTACCTCGAAGAATAAGACCGTCCCCCATTTCTGCAAATATCACCTTCTCCGGCAGGTTAATCTAGGGTTTTGAAACAGAGCTCGAGAAAAGGAGGCAGAGTATGGCGCAGAGCTGTAGAAATGAATTTATAGGGAAGTGTAGTAGGGTTTTTGAAGGTTACCGGCTATAGCCAGTAGCCTCCTTATTTCTGAAAAAAAATAATTTAATTATTTTAATAAATATAAAATCTATATAAAACTTAATTACCCTTTTTTTCTCAAACAATTAAATATTAGGAAAATTAACAAATCAATCACTATACTTTGTAATCAATGATAAGTCAATTATTAAAGTATTTTTGCTAACAAGTTAACCATTGAACTATAAAAAATATATGCCAAACACAAATATTGTTGTCACGTTTGTCGTTAAATATTTTAATTTTCATTCTACAGAGAAACACTACACGTTCCTCTGTAAAACGTCAATACTAAATATGAAGATATTTGTTTGTTGTACCTTCATAGAACGTCATACGTTTCCCGGTGGAACGTCCTTGTTTGTTATTCTCCCTCGCGAAACGTTAACTTTCCACCACATAATACTAACTTTTCACCGCAGAATGTTGGCGGGTTATTGTATGACGTTTTGCAGAAAATACCTTAACGAACCCTTTCTGCAATATAAAATACATTTATTTTATGCAGCAGAAAATATCTCTTCTACAGATGATACTTGTCTTTCCCTTGTGGAACGTCCTTGTTTGTTATTCTCCCTCCCGAAAAGTTAACTTTCCACCACATAATGACAACGTTTCGCCGCAGAATGTTGGCGGGTTATTGTATGATGTTTCGCAAAAAAATACCTTAACGAACCCTTTCTGCAGTATAAAATACATTTATTTTATGCAGCAGAAAATATCTCTTCTACATATAATATTTGTGTTCTACTATAAAAAATATATTTTCTGCATATAATATCTGTCATTTATCCAACCTTCTAACGATCAGAGTATTTATTGCTAACACCTCAAATGCTGAGGTATTAGTTAAGAAAAATAATAATTCAATATCTTGGTTTAAAACTACGGCCTACTTCAAGATTAATATTATATTATCTTAAAATTTTATACAACAATGTAGCCATCCATATATTAAAAATAAATTTAATTATTTATTAATAACTCCAAAATCAGGGTAAAAATTAATCGGATTTGGTGGCTTCTACGTTTGCACGGGTTTTAGAAATTTTGCAAAGATTTTTCCAAGAACCACGGATTCTCTGTTGGAATCTCTTTTGTTCCCCTCCTGGCTCGTGCTGAGCTTGGCTGTATAAGATCTACTGTTAACTCTTGTCTCGAGGGCGGGGACAACGTAAGACTGGTTAGACTTCCCTTAAGGTCCGCTCCCGTCGTCTTCATTCCCCAGGGTTCCGTTGAGGTGGGGTTTCACTGCATTATTTTGTCTGAGTTTACTAAATGCAATGAAGTTGCGGCAAGGGAAGAATTAGCGATGTAGTTTTGTGTTAGGCAGCCAAAATGCTTTCTTTAAGGTCAGTTCTCAAGTGAATTTTTATCTCGAATCGCGTCTTTTTTGGGGTTTTGCCATCTGGGTTTTGGTCTGAAATTTTGTAGTTCTATGATTCGATGTTTAATCGTCTGGGTGTCCACTAATCTACGAATTTCAGTCTTGGGTTTTTAACACTTAGGTTTTTTTCCCCTTAATTTCTGTTGTTTGCCCAATTGTCTGCGTTATTTGACAATTACGATTTGAGGAATTAACTGTTCTATGTTTTTAACTGTTGTTACTGTGTTTTCTTTGTTTCGAGAAAAATGGAATACCATCTGGCATCTGGGTTTTGGTTATTGTATTATTTACTATTTCATCATCAACCTTAATATTTGGATTTTGTTGTTGATCTTATCAGATTCAGCTCTTTGCCCCGTTTGTTATTTTTAAAGTTTTCCTTTTTTTATCTGTTAGATCATTCTTGCTCTGAGCGATTGCTTTTTGTTGTAAAATAAAGGATATACTATCTGACATTTGTAAACCTTACTTATCTGACGATCATCTGATCTGGGTGTTCAATGTTTCTTTCATTTCATTGCCATTTTTTTTTAAGATTCAGCTCCTTCTCGCATCTAGTTTCAGTTCTTTGTAAGCCCCTCTTATTTAGTCAGGTTTAGTTCTTGCTCTGAGCTATTGCTTTGTTGTCGAAAAAGGGATTTTTGGACAAGGCATAAGAAGAAGATTTATGTCACAGCTGGTGCTCTGGGAAGTGGGTATCTTCTTTACAAATTGTATGATTCTCACAGAAGAAGGCGTACTGATCTCGAAAGAGATTTGGCCAGAGAAAGGGAAACTAAACGGAACCTTGATGAACTTATCAATGCCAAGTAGGAGAAATTCTTGTTCATTTGATTCAACTATTAACAATTTTGAATTTTTCCTTTATTTTAAACTGTAAAGTGTAATTTGAAAATTAACATTTTGGTTCATTTTAGATTAGACTTGAAACTATTTTTTTTGACGAATAGAACTTTTACCTTTCAACTAACAACAAGTTAGATCTTGTTGTCAATTATCTATTAAATCTAGTACATGTATAATACGTTTTTCGTTTAATAAGGTATTTTATCTTTGATTTCTAACTCTTCCGGTGATTTTTAACCTAACTTCGGACTGTATTGATCTTTCGACTGAGTTCGAAACTGCCAGAAGGAGAGTTCAAAATCCATTTAAAAATCGTCGGAATTATTAGAAATCGGAGTAAAACGCTTGAGTAAATGGAAAATGCGGTATATGTATGGTAGATTTAGCTAAAAGATGAAAGTTCCGTTTGTGAAAAAGATAATAGTTTACGGTTTATTCTTTAAATGACCTTAAACGTTAGGGTGTAAGCTGCACTTTACCCTATTTTAAGCTATCTTTCTTGATCCAAAATTTCAAATTTGTAGAATGAAAGCTCATTTTGAGAACATTCAAAGAATTGCCGATACAACAACATTGCCTCATGCAATGCACCATTTAAGTGGTCGAATAGCCGAAGAATTGGATCTTACACATCTCACAGAGAGGCTAATGAAGGGGAAGGGTCAGCCAAACACTTTAACATCTTCAGAAAAGCTTGAATTGTGGGAAAACCTCAAAATTCTAAGTATGAACTAGAAATTCTAGGATGTTCTTTCATTTGTTTTTTTTATTAGCTTCTTCCTGATATGCCCTCTGTCTTCTTTCAGGTTTTACGAAAATGGTATCGTCATTGTGGGCAATGACAGTTTTGAGTTTATATATCAGAGTTCAAGTCAACATATTAGGCAGACATTTGTATATTGACACAGCCTGTGGTATTGGGAGTTCTCATTTGCCTGTGAGACCTTTTTTTTCGTTTTGTTTAAGGTTGTGGGTTTTAAAAGGTTAATTCATTTTGGTTGGAACACAAAAGTTTATTTTTCTAAAAACAGTTTTCTGCTTTTAGAAACAGGGTGAAACATGAAGCCAAAAGGGTTTTCAGAAAATTACTTTCAAAACACAATTTTTTGATGTTTTGCAGGAGGATGTTGAACTCATCCACAGAAACGACCAGCAAAAATTTCTTGCAAGTTCTGATTTTCTCTCCACTTATGGTGTGGCATCCATAATTTCGAACATGCAAGTAGCTGCAAGAGATATTCTCCAGAGGTTAGCTTATTCAAATCAACAATTTTATTCTTTGTATAATAGCATAGGTTGGAAAAATCAGTCAACCACTGAAGAATGATCCTGGCCCAGACCAAAATTTGTGGTCCAAGGTTTGGCCTACCGACCTTGGACCGTTGGGCTGACCCGGCCAGCCCGCAGGCCTGTTACTTCAGCGCCATGGCGCTTGGCGGTCTTTACAAAATCAACGTGATGCTTGCTAGATAAAGCCAGCAAGGGGGCTCACCTGTAAAAAAACAGGTCCAGGCATGACCAGACCATAAAAGTGGATTTATGTTGGCCCTGCTGAGCCGACTTGCGGGCCATGGGCTAGTTGATGACCCTGAAAGAATGAGATCCAAGAGGACAAAACCCTATGGATAATCTGAGGTTGTTGCTCGGCATCCAGGGTTCGGATCCTTGGAGTTACCCACAACACGCAAAAGTTTTGAAGAATTGATAGTTTTTATTGTTTTTTTTGTTTAATTTATGAGATATCTTAGGGTAAATAGTTAGCCATCATGATGAACTTCTGGAGCTGACGATGGCCGAATAGCTCGGGAAACTTAATTCTTTTCAGAAATTCACCTTAATCCGATAACTGAAAAACTCAAATATAATTGTTTGGCTTTCTTCAAGAATGGTATTACTCAATTGGGTTGATGAATGATTGAAGTGTTTTGTTGGAGCATATTGCATGTAGATTATATTTCTAATTTTGATGACAGAAAGCAGTTGAGGGATTTGTTCAACACTGCGCAACTTCGCGTAACGATCGAGCAAATGCTCGAATCGTTCATGAGCACGGAAAATCCCCATCAATGGGTTGATTACTTGATGTCTGAGGAGCATTCTACTTCTCCCGCTTTCACAAAATTCAACCAGCTCATGGCCGAGGCACGAGCTGTATTGTTGAGGTAAATCTGTGCTACTCTCGGTACGGGTTTCTGCGTCTTTTTTTTTTATCTTCGTTTTCTTAAATTATCTGTTTATGCGCAAAAAAAATGCCATTTTTATAATATCTGATCTTCTTCACTTGATGATATTTCTCATACTTTCGACATGCAACTGTGTTGGCAGTGCTGAATTCAGTAATGTTATCAAAATATCCCTAGAAGTAGCCGTGGATGCGATCGTCGGAGCTATGGAGGCTCAACTTGCCGGAGGAAGTCTATCGTCGGGCATTCCACTTGCCAAACTCTTACCGAGAGTAGCAAAGATTTGTCCTACGATCCTCGATGAACCGAGCAATAATCGGTTCATCGAAACCATGCACAAAACAGAAGAAATTGAACTCTTCTTCACTTTCGTCTACTCAAATGTGTCCACCTCGGAATGAGAGGCTTCTACAGTATTAGCATTCTCGAAATTTGTTCGGGTCTCGAGGACGAACATTAGTTTTACGATTGGTTTTGTTTATTGTCTTTTGAATTCTAGACAATGTTTAAGAAAGGTGATAGAAGTTGATGGGGAATGTTACTACTCCAATGTTATGGAATGTGGTTCCCTTCATATTTGTTGATTTCTTTTTGTAATGACATTCTTGTGTGGAGAAATAATTAGACGCCATTGTTGTCAATTGGCCTCACTTTTCGATGGACTTACGAGCGATAGCAAATTAGTTGATGCATGCCAAAGATGGACGATCTTGGGTAGTCAACCTCGTCAACGGTCGATATTGGTCTGGCCCGACATGCCGCCCAGGCCAAGCCTGAGGCCTGGTTCGACGAGCCTGGGGTCCTTTCAAATTTGAGTGATCTAAGATTTGAGCTGCCAATTTTAGTCTAGATCGAGCTTGGGTTGTTGAGAGTGTATGAACATGCATCAACCCATCGGTGACCACATGGAGGGTCGACTCTAGGGTCATATTTTAAATGGATTTTATGATATTTATTTAGAGTTTGGGGATTCAAGTGTTAAAAAAAAAAACCAATGGTGGTCACGAATGTAAATTTCTCCTAAATGGAGGACTTAAATTACAATTTGTTCTAATTTTTGTAACAAACAATTAGTACTCAGAATTGTAATATAATTGAAAATTCGGGAGGGTTTTTTAATAAACGGATCTTTCTGCTTATGATTCTTCGTCACTCTCTGAGGTGGGAGGGAGCTTTGGCGCTTCCAATAATGGCGAAGAATAACGGTGATATTCTGATGCTTGAAGCTCCACCTCAACTAAAATGGAGAGGTTATGTGAACGCCGAGATAATTGACGCCTTGCCTTGCATCGACTCCGACAAGCAGAGGTTGATCGTTTGGTCGAGGAGGAGATGCGACGCGGGCTACCAGAAGCCATCTGATTTTCTTAAAGACTTACCTCCTGTTCCGAAGTCTAGTTTCGAGGTGGGAACGTATTGAAATGTTTCTTCTTCTGAACTTATCGTTATTTGATTTTGGAGAGCTTTGTTCTTCTTTGGAAACGGTTGACCAGTAGGCTAAACTCGTCTACCAGAAATGGAAAATTGGTTCCCGATTCGTCACGTTGAGCAGTTTGTGCGTCGATTGGGTTCTTGTACTTAATATAAGGCTCTTCTGTTAGATTATTTAATTATAATCTATGTAAATATGATCCATGTTAATTAATGTTACATTGACTTAATATTAAAGAGCTTAATGTGATGGTTGTTAAGCATTAAAGACATTAAGTTAATTGGGTTTTAATTCCCTCACCTTAACCTTATTGAAATTGTATAACGTATAGTTGAAGAGACTTGATTGAAAAGGCACGAACGAAAGGGCATGTATGGAAAGTTGTCTTTTGTACGGGTGTCTTCTTTCAATCACAAGAGGGGAGAATTAAAGAATTTCATTCTAACCAACGAACGAACTCTTTCTGAAAAACTCTCTCAAATAAAATTACGGTATACGTCGTTTCTGCATCATCGAAAGAAACGAATTGAAGAAAAGGTATTAAGGTGATAAACGGAACTCAACATCATCATCAAAAGCACTTTGTATTATGGACCAAGGTTGGTAGATTTCGTTTAATGAATGAATGGTTAAATCAATCTCGTTATATGAGAATAAAAGTATTGCAAGCATGTAAAATAAATAAAAATGGGATTAAAGTCTGAAAGTGGAATGAAAAATATGCTTACAATTGGTATCAGAACACGGTTAGAAATACGAATTGACCATGAAAAACGAGTTTCCATGAAAGTGATATGCATGAGAAATGATAGTTTAAATTTCGTAATGTTATGCATGTATGGATAGATGAAATTTGTAGAAAATATATGTTTACTGTTAGGGGTGTTCACGGTTCGGTTTGGTTCGGTTTTGATGTAAAATCAAACCAAACTAGTCGGTTTCGGTTTTAAAATTACAAAACCGGAATCGGTTTTAAAATTACAAAACCGGAATCGGTTTTAGAAAAATCGGAACCGAGTCGGTTTCGGTTTTAAAATCTTGGTTCCAGTTTCGGTTCGGTTTCGGTTTTTTCTTTATTAATTTTTTTTCAAATATTATAATAAAAAATGTATAAAAATTATAAAAACATAATTAATAACAACAAAATTATTCTTCCTCTTCTCTTTTCAAAACAAAATTTTGTCCAAAAAATAGTTATTAGGTCTTTTGGAACTAAAATCACTTCAGAGGCTGAGGCACGAATGACCGAATATGGAACTTCAAAAACAAAAAAACACTATAAATGTATTTATGTAGTTCGGTTTTGGTTTTTCGGTTTTGAAAAACTAAAACCGGTAACCGAACCAAAACACTCGGTTCTTACAAAAGAGAACCTTATTCGGTTTTTTTAATAGAAAAAACCTTATCCGGTTTTGATTTTTTTATCGATTTCAGTTCGGTTTGTCGGTTCGGTTCGGTTTTGAACACCTCTATTTACTGTTGAATGGTTATCGAACTTTTCCTCGTGCGGACGATGGGTATTAAGGTGCGGTCGACCTGAAGTGTGGTCGGACACATGATTCATGTTGAAAATGTGTATGCGGACACATATATGAAAGGGTGCGGACGACGCGGACGCATGCAAGTTTCCTCCGCATTGAATCTGTAAAAGATTCATCTGGACGATATAATGCGGACGTTGCGGACGCTACAATTTGCGTCCAATATGAATCTGTAAAGAATTCATCCGGACGATTGATGCGGACTGTACGGACGAGAAAGTGTGCATCCAATTTGAATCTGCAATTTTGATTCATGAGGATGCATCACACGGACGCAGCGGACGATAAGATTACCGTCCGCTATAGGCAGTTTCGGACGACAGTAAGAGTTTGCGGATGCCATTACATCGTCCGCATAGTCGTCCGTGACACCTAATTATACAGTTCAATTAAAGAAATTGAGTAAATGAATGTTTATACAATTAATATATTGTTGTATAGAAACTATGTAATCACCAAAGTGACCTAGTTTGAAATGATCAATATTAAATTATGTAATTTATTCATTTAATTATTATGATATTATTGAAATGTGTTTATTAATTATAAACTATTAGATCACCCAAAGGTGGACCGTTGTTTATAACTGATAACATTAAAGTGACATGTTTACACAGTTAATTAATGTGTTTAAACATCCAAAGATGTTAAACATATTGTGTTAAATATGTTTATAAGTCAATTAAAGATTATAATATCATGAATTGTATATTTCTTTAAGTATTACACAAAGGTAAACTTAATGAAATTTTATATGCTTTATTTGGGATCTGGTTAGGATAGATTATTCAATGTATTGATATATGAGTATTGTTATTATTTGCAGCTACTATGAATTTGTTTGCTTCTGGTAATTCATCTGTTAAGTTCAATGGTCTTAACTATGCTGACTGGTCCGAACAAATCCAATTTCAACTGGGTGCATTGGATTTGGACCTGGCACTAGTTAATGATAGACCACCAGCTATTACTGAGACCACTTCGGAAGCTGACAAGTCTTATTATGAGGCTTGGGAGCGGTCTAATAGGCTGTGTTTGGGCTTAATGAGGATGACGATGGCTGAAAATGTTAAGCCATCGATGCCTAAAGTAAATGATGCAAAGGAATTCATGTTAAAGATAAAGGCATACTCCCAATCGGACATGTGGGAAGCTTAATGAGTGAGTTGACGACCAAGAAATTTGATTGGTCTCAACCCATTCATGACCACGTAATGAGCATGGCCAATTTGGCTGCAAAGCTTAAGACGTTGGGTATGGATGTGAATGAATCATTCTTGGTTCAATTCATCATCAACTCACTTCTAGTTGAGTTTGGCCAGTTCCAGGTGAACTATAACACCATTAAGGAAAAGTGGAACTTTCAGGAGATAAAGGTCATGCTCATTCAAGAGGAAGGGAGATTGAAGAAGTTAAAGACCCATACCGTCAACTTAGCTATGCAGAAGGATGCCAAAGGTAGCACATCAAAGTCACCGAGTAAAAAGAACAAGAAGAAGGGAAAGGACCAGTTAAAGATTAATGATGGTCAGATCCGTAAGGAGATTAAATGCTTCTTCTGCAACAAAGCTGGACATGTAAAGAAAGATTGTCCTAAAAGAAAGGCTTGGTTTGAAAAGAAAGGTACATTATTTGTTTCAGTATGTTTTGAATCAAATATTATAGAAGTACCTAATAATACTTGGTGGTTAGATTCTGGTGCTACTACTCATGTTTCTCATGTTACGCAGGGATTTCTTTCGATCTATCCCATAAACGGAACTGAAAAGTTCCTGTATATGGGGAACATAATGAAGGCATGCATTGAAGGAATTGGAACGTATAGACTGATCCTGGATACCGGATACCACCTGGATCTAGAAGAGTGTCTTTATGTTCCTGAGTGTGCTAGGAATTTAATTTCTGTTGCTAGGTTGGATTGTAAAAGTTTTTCTTTCAAGATTGGTGTTGGTATTTTTGCAATGTACAAACAAAAATACTGTTATGGTTATGGTATTTTGAATGATGGTTTGTATTGCTTTAATCTTGATAAGAAATTTAAGGAATCTCTGTTTAACGTTGATCATATAATTGGCTTAAAGCGAGGTGCAACGAACGAAAGTTCGGCTTTCTTATGGCATAAACGTCTAGGTCACATATCTAAAGAAAGGTTGATGAGGTTAATGAAAAATGACATTTTACCTCAATTAGATTTTGATGACTGGGACGTGTGTATAGATTGCATCAAAGGAAAGCAAACTAAACACACATCAAAGTATCCCGCCACAAGAAGCAAAGAACTTTTGGAATTAATACATACCGATATTTGTGGTCCATTCGACATTCCTTCTTGGAATTGAGAAAAGTATTTCATTACCTTTATAGACGATTTCTCACGTTACAGTTATGTATATCTATTGCATGAAAAATCTCAAGTGATGAACGTTATAGAAGTGTTCATCAATGAGGTTGAAAGGCAGCTAGATAGAAAAGTAAAAGTAGTGAGATCGGATAGAGGTGGTGAATACTATGGAAAATTCGATGAAAGTGGACAAAACAAAGGTCCATTTGCAAGGTTTCTCGAAAATCGAGGCATTTGTGCTCAACACACAATGCCGGGTACACCACAACAAAATGGTGTAGCTGAAAGGCGGAATCGTACTCTTATCGAAATGGTAAGAAGTATGATTAATAGTAGTAATGTACCTATATCGTTGTGGATGCACGGTTTAAAAACTGCTGCATATCTGTTGAATAGGGTTCCTAGTAAGGCAGTTCCTAAGACTCCTTATGAACTGTGGACGGGAAGGAAACCTAGTATGAGACATCTACACATTTGGGGATGTCCAGCAGAAGTTAGGATTTATAACCCACCTGAAAAGAAGCTCGATGCAAGAACCATTAGTGGTTTCTTCATCGGCTATCCGGAAAAGTCTAAAGGGTACATTTTCTATTGTCCAAAGCATAGTACAAGGATTGTAGAATCTGAAAATGCTCGATTCATTGAGAATGGCATGTTCAGTGGGAGTGATGATTCATGAAATGTGAATATCCAAGAGAATAGGGTGACGGAAACGACACCCAATAATTCTCATCAAGTTGTTGTGCCATATGTTGTATCACAGTCTAACAACATACCGGAACAACAAATGGATATTCAACCCACACAAGGTGAACGAGTTAATGATGAGCATGTTAACGTTGATCAAGTCATAAGTGATCAACCACAAGCAACAGAATTGCGAAGGTCTGTAAGGGAGAGAAGATCAGCAATTTCTGATGACTATGTGGTTTATTCACTAAAAGAAGAATGTGACTTGAGCATCGATAAGGATCCAGAATCATACAATAAAGCCATGGAATGTAATGATTCCGAAAAAATGGTTGAATGCTATGAAGGAAGAGTTGAAATCTATGGATGACAACAAAGTCTGGGAACTTGTCGAGTTACCTGAAGGAAAGAAATGCGTTGGTTGTAAATGGATTTACAAAACCAAACGCGATTCGAAAGGTAACATTGAAAGGTATAAGGCCAGACTTGTCGCCAAAGGTTACACTCAGAAAGACGGCATTGACTATAAAGAGACTTTCTCCCCGGTTTCGAAGAAAAACTCTTTAAGAATAGTTATGGCTTTGGTGGCTCATTATGATTTGGAGCTTCACCAAATGGACGTAAAGACCGCCTTTCTTAACGGTGACTTAGAGGAAGAGGTTCATATGGATCAACCTTTGGGATTTTCCTTTCCGAGAAATGAAAAGATGGTATGTAAGCTGAATAAGTCAATCTATGGATTGAAACAAGCTTCCAGACAATGGTACATTAAGTTTAATGATATCATATTGTCATACGGTTTTATAGAGAACACCGTTGATCGATGTATCTATATGAAGGTCAGTGGGAGTAAGTTTTGTATCCTAGTATTGTACGTTGAGGATATTCTGCTCGTTGCAAACAATAAAGGGATGTTACGTGATGTTAAGGATTTTCTCTCAAAGAATTTCGAAATGAAAGATATGGGTGAGGCATCCTATGTTATTGGAATAGAAATATTCCGTGATAGAAAGGAAGGAATGCTAGGATTGTCTCAGAAAGGTTATATCGAGAAAATTCTTGAGAGATTTAGAATGGATAAGTGTTCTGCTGGTGTTACTCCAATTCAGAAAGGGGACAAATTCAGTTTGATGCAATGTCCAAAAAATAATTTAGAACGTAAAGAAATGGAACTTGTTCCATATGCATCAGCAGTAGGAAGCTTGATGTATGCCCAGACATGTACACGGCCAGATATAAGTTTTGCAGTAGGGATGTTGGGCCGTTATCAAAGTAGTCCAGGATTGGATTATTGGAAAGCTGCAAAGAAAGTACTCAGGTACTTGCAAGGAACAAAGGACTTCATGCTCATGTATAGAAAATCGAGTCAACTCGAAGTGATTGGATATTCAGATTCGGATTATGCCAGTTATGTAGACTCGAGGAAATCTACATTTGGCTACGTGTTCCTATTAGTTGGAGGAGCCATATCATGGAAAAGTGGAAAGCAATCTACGATTGCCACTTCCACTATGGAAGCTGAATTTGTAGTTTGTTTTGAAGCTACAATTTAAGCATTGTGGCTGCGAAACTTTATTCAGGGTCTTAGTATGGTCGAAAGTATAGAAAGACTGCTGAAATTGTATTGTGATAACTCCGCAGCTGTATTCTTCTCAAAGAATGACAAGTACTCGAAAGGAGCAAAACATATGGACTTAAAGTACTTGACAGTCAAAGAAGAAATACAAAAACAAAGGGTGTGCATTGAGCATATAAGTACAAGCTCAATGATAGTTGATCCGTTGACGAAAGGATTGCCACCTAAAACCTTTAAAGAACATGTTGTAAAGATGGGTTTAGGTGACAAGTCTATGTGATTGTAAAAGCGTAGCTTGTATCTTATAACACTTATGAATTCAATGAAAGAATGTTTTTGTATGTCAATTTATTATTCATATTATGGCTATGTACAATGATTGGTTATGAATAATATATGATGGGTTTATAGTGTTCCTCAATTACAAAATTAATGAATCGTATAGTTTGTGATACATGGAAAGAATCATGTTGACATAATTCACACATGTGTCTGCCATGATTTGATTATGCAATTCGTTATGAAAAGATAACTTGATATAATTCACATTAAAGTACACTATATTAATTAATTGTGAATTCAAGTTATGTCAGCTGAAATTAGATGAAGCAGTTGAAATGTACTAGCTGCAATATCAATTGATATTAGAGTTTATAACATGGCCCAAGTGGGAGATTGTTAGATTATTTAATTATAATCTATGTAAATGTGGTCCATGTTAATTAATGTTACATTGACTTAATATTAAAGAGCTTAATGTGATGGTTGTTAAGCATTAAAGCCATTAAGTTAATTGGGTTTTAATTCCCTCACCTTAACCTTATTGAAATTGTATAACGTACAGTTGAAGAGACTTGATTGAAAAGGCACGAACGAAAGGGCATGTATGGAAAGTTGCCTTTTATACGGGTGTCTTCTTTCAATCACAAGAGGGGAGAATTAAAGAATTTCATTATAACCAACGAACGAACTCTCTCTGAAAAACTCTCTCAAATAAAATTACGGTATACGTCGTTTCTGCATCATCGAAAGAAACGAATTGAAGAAAAGGTATTAAGGTAATAAACGGAACTCAACATCATCATCAAAAGCACTTTGTATCATGGACCAAGGTTGGTAGATTTTGTTTAATGAATGAATGGTTAAATCAATCTCGTTATATGGGAATAAAAGTATTACAAGCATGTAAAGTAAATAAAAATGGGATTAAAGTCTGAAAGTGGAATGGAAAATATGCTTACATCTTCCACCTATTTCATATGACTCATTGTTGAAAATTCTTATCTATTGAAAAAGTTTGAGGTTCAGTTGGTTTATGGTTTTCGAGCCGACTTTACACTAAATTTATACTCGATTGACTTTAGATAAGTCTCCTCAACTATTGAGTTTTGGATGGTTGCGGGCGTGTTTTATCGACCACTATGAGGTTCTGGTTGACAATCAATGTGTCTTGTCGACAGTAAATGGTCTCGATTGACTGTTGTTGAGTCTGGTCGAGACTGCGAGGTCCCAATTGACTTTTGCTTTATCTCGATGATTGTTGAGTGGTCTCAGTTGGCCACTGTGATGCCTTGTTAACCATGGTTGAGTTCGAATGACTTCATAGATGTCTTCTCGACTTCTGAGTGGATCAAGTCAAGTGTGTTGTGTTCCGTCTTCTGTCACCATGTCTTGTCGACCGGTGGGACTTCCTGGTTGTTTGTTGAGTACCGGGTCGACAGTGGTTGTGTTCTGGTGGACTACACTGTTTGTTTCACATAGTGGGTTTAGCGAACGTCATTTGGTTTGTCAGTCATACCTTGATCTTAAGATTCTCGACACGAGGTGTAGGGAACCTGTCATTCCTAGTTTGAGCCGGAAAGTCTTGTGTTGATCCTTCTGGTCGGGGTTAGTTTCCAGTTTAGGATCCTTATTTTATTTCTTGTATGTTTGTGGGATTTTGACATCGACCTTGTTATAAGTTCCAAAGATGTAAGTGGTGCAACCTTCCTTCCGATAGTGCGTGGAGTTAGCTAGTCGGTAAGCTTGTCGTGGTCATCATCGAGGTAGAGATTTTTGTACTTTCTGCACTGTATTGCATCATGTTTTCAAATTTGATATTTTGTAGAATACCACACTTGAAAACCCGATGGGGGAGTATTTCGACAGCATGTTTATTTTTACGTATATGTATGTTTTCTCACATTTACTTTATCATACATTGTATATCATTTTGTTATCTATGGATATGTTGGTAGGTTGAATTCTCTTATTGTTTTAAACACTCTGGCAATATGGCATCACAATGTTATCTCGCAAAACCTTCTACTCCGTGAAGGTTGATTTTTTGTGCGTGTGAAAGGAGGATGGACATTGGTGACATGTCCTCAGGTTTTGAGCTCTGAAAGTCGCAATGGAGATGGGAAGGTTATGACACTCCTTGGGTTTCCAGCCCCAATACTGGGTTGTAGTCACACGGATCAAAAGGTTGTCAGTTGCTGAGCTTTGCCTATCCTAGTACATTTCCATTTGACAGGTGGCGTGACGGCTAGTAACTCCGCTCGTCGGCATCCCTCGTCAATTTGGAACCATAGGTAGCAATCTTTTGTGAGCATTCTTATCCATTCTATTTGAATGTACGGGTTGTGTCAACTCAGAGTTTTGGCTCATTGGCAACTCGGGGGACATGTGGGATCCTCAAAATCGCCGTCATTTTTATTTCCTCTGCCATATGAGGTGTTGCTATCGACGGTATCCCTCGTCAATTTGGAACCTATGGGTATTTTAGTTGATAAGCAATCTGTTGTGAGCATCCTTATCCATTCTATTTGATTGTACGGGTTGTGTCAACTCAGAGTTTTGGCTCATTGGCAACTCGGGGGACATGTGGGATCTTCAAAATCGCCATCATTTTAATTTCCTCTGCCATATGAGGTGTTGCTATCGATGGATAGCCACCTATTCTCTGATGAGTGTCGGATGAGTCCTTGTGTGACTATCCATTTTCATTGATGACATTTCGTGCAAAAAACGATGTTGACATATTTTGCGATATAGCTGTCTATGTATACAGTTGGTTTGATGCAGCCACATTAAGGGTCATTGACTAGTTTTGAGAGAATGGATGAACCATCGGAAGATGTTTGGAAAACCAAAAATGCAGGAATTGTTTTTGACGACGAAAGAAACATGCTGGAGCTTCCCGACATCATATTTGCGGTAAAATTGCTTCAATTATTACGATTTTAATATCAAACTGGAGTATAATTAGAATCGTAGAAAGTAATGTTACGATATCGTATTCACGGTAATATTGCTTTCAATAGATAGCAGTAATATTTACATCGTCAATTTTTCATACTTTAGTATTTAAGTTGTTAGAAAAAATTATTAGTGATTTGTTAATTTCCAAAACATTATATCTATTAGTAATTCATTTTACGAAATTATAATGCTAAGGGCATGATGCCCAAATGAATACACAGGGGCTCTGACTATAAATCCTCTCTCTGGCCTCTGCATTTTCTCCGATCTTTCTTCTCATTACCATCAAGTATTTGTTCATCTTCTGTGCCCCCATCATTAATCTCAGAAGAAGATATTTTCTCGCAAGTTAGAGCTTCGTTTTCACTATGCACTCGTAGAAACTAGCGGCAATTTAGCGGGCATCGATTGAAGGTCGTTGGCCGTTGGTCATTACAATCGTGGAAACATCGCAGGTCGCTCTCCGTTTAACGAAGTTGTCCAGCTCTCGACAAGCTTTTGTTCTCTGTGTTGCGATTTTCGACGAGGTACTGCTTGTTTTGATTCTCTGCCATTGTTTCTTCATTTATCGATCTACTCTGAATATATATATATATATATATATATATATATATATATATATATATATATATATACACACACACATACTATGCTCGCCGGTCTGCTAGTTTAGGAACTTTGTTCTTCAATGCTAAGATCGATCCGCAGAAAATGTGAGACGAAAAAACATAAAATCAATATAAAAGTTGTCATGGGTGAATCCTGGTTCATCTCCCAACATTTTAGATGGGTGGTCAGTCGAATGTTTTTGTGTGCTGAGGGCGAATTTAATTTACGTAGAGATAGCATACAGTTTGATTTTTCTCCCGTGAGGAATGCTTTTAACTATGTGAAAAGTGATGTTAAATAACTGAAGCCAAAAGATATAACTGGAGTGTAATTTTGGAACTTTTTTCTTATATGCTCAGATGGATCCACCGAAAATGTGATACAAAAAAACAGATAAAATCAATGTAAAAGTTGTTTCAGATTTAGGATATCTAACTTGCGTGTTCTTTTTTCAGGTTGGTTTTCTTTGTGAAATTTTTTAGTGCAGTTGACTGGCCGAGATGGAATCCTCGCAACTACTATTTAGCCAGCTCAAGGTGTAATTTTTGGATTATTTTATACTATGTAAGTGATATGCATTGTTTCTTCATATCCATATGTTTGAATGTATCGATCTTGTCAGGCTGCTGAACCATTTTTTCTGTTGGCGGGTCCAAATGTTATTGAGTCCGAAGAGCACATTTTTCGGATGGCTAAGCACATAAAGGCGATTGCAGCAAGGTATCAATTCCTCTTTGAAACTTTTTCGCATGTGCCATTTCTTTCGTTGGCAGTGGTGAAGGATTGAAAAAATTATCTTTATTTACATTGCCTTAGTACAAAAGGCAGGGGAGAGTTTTTTGCTTTTGAAATCTACTTTATCAAATGAGATGTAGGTAAATCATTGATGATGTGTGATGTATGGTAAAAATAAAATGTACTTTTACCACCACAATATATTCTGAAAGGAGCTTTGTACCCTGGCGCTTTCGTTTCTTGTTGTTAAAATGCATGAATGAAATGTCAATTTTTTCACTGAAAAATTTTTACATACAAAATGTGGATACAACTGAGATGTAATGCTAAATTGATATGGTACAAGATGTGCTTCCAATATTGTAGAGTTGGGTTGCCTCTGGTTTTCAAATCAAGCTTTGATAAAGCCAATAGGACATCCTCCAAATCATTCCGTGGCCCTGGCATGATTGAAGGCTTAAAGGTGTTGATTTTTATTATTTTATTCTTATAATAAGTAGATTCCTCTCTTGTTCTTTGGGAGTTTTTTTTTCATAACTTGGAGATATACTTGTCAGATGTATTTGCAAAAATATCATGCTTAAGTTCAGGACCTGTTGTCTGAAATTCTGAGGATAATAAAATTCTTCTCGTATGTCTTCGTTGGTTGCAGATCCTTGAGAAGGTTAAAATTGCTTATGACATCCCTGTAGTGACTGATGTGCATGAAACTGTCCAGGTGAGAATTCCTTTGATGTTTGCTTTCAAAAGCTCCATCTGAACAAAAAAGATATATCACGAAGAATGAATTTCATGAACTCCTAAAAACGAACGATTATAAACCCTGCTAATGTATTCATGAATCTATACTACTCTAGCCAACTTATTCAACTGAAACCACATCAATGGATAAGTCTCCATATCCTTATTCATTTAGTGGAATGAATTTTTATCTTTTAGTTTTTTGGCACTCCTACTTCACTTCTCTGTCTATGATAATTTTTAATATAAGGTCATAGACCGTGGAACTTCAGAACTGGAGTTCTGCAAACTTGAATTATGTCTCTAACTCATTCAGTCTTTCTTTTGGCAGTGTGAGTCAGTTGGTAGAGTTGCAGATATTATTCAGATTCCTGCATTTTTATGTCGCCAGGTGCAGTCAATGATGTTGACAATGACACGGTCATGTTGCCATTATTAAAAATTTGGATAAACTAAAGGTCGTAGATATATTGGTTTTTAATTTAATATGGCTCATTGTGACAGACAGATCTCCTGGTTGCAGCAGCACAGACTGGAAAAATTATAAATATTAAGAAAGGCCAGTTTTGTGCTCCTTCCGTGAGTGACTTCTTTTGACTGGACACCTTGGATTCTACTCTTTTTTTTTTTTTTTCTTTTTTTGCTTCAGTGAACATAAATTCATTTTGTTTAGAATACTTGTATTTTCAGGTCATGACAAATTCTGCTGAGAAGATTAGATTGGCTGGCAATCCAAATGTGATGGTTTGTGAGAGAGGAACTATGTTTGGCTATAGTAAGTTGTCTGTAATAACTTGAAATCGAAATTAAACATAGCAAAATTATTTCACTCCTTGAAATTAGTTTCCTGAACTTCAGAGGCCTTTTTGATTTAGAAAAATGAGTTGAGATACATTGGATTTACTACAGTGTGCATGGCCATTCTTAGATGCTTGTCCTTTCAAGATAACAGAATAGAAAAAATTTATTTTCTAGTCCTCAGCTCTTGTTATCATTCTCTGTCTGAGAATATCCAGAATCCCATTACTCCATTTTAATATTTTCCAAAATGACTCCTTAATTCTTTGGGATTATTGAAGCTTTTGTTGTTGCATCCGGATATGAATCTTTCATGCAAAATTGTTTCCTTCCTTTTCATAAATTTTTTCTCGTGTTTGTTTGAATAGATGACTTGATTGTTGATCCTCGCAATTTTGAGTGGATGAGAGAAGCAAACTGCCCTGTGGTAAGTTCATTTCTTCATTCAATTGTTTGCAGTGGATCTTTGATGAATTATCTCATCTATTTATTACCTCTCATCAAAAAAAAAAATCTTATTATCAACATGAGAAGACCGGCTTACAATGCAAGTACAAACTGCAGTAATAAGAATTGTCAACTAATAGTTTTGCACGACATCTATTTTGAAAGAAGAAATTGCTTATTGCTGTATTCGACCACAGGTTGCTGATATTACACACTCTTTGCAACAGCCTGCTGGAAGAAAGGTATGTGTGGTCTTTCATGACTTGATTTTTGAATTACTTCTTCTCTTTGATTCGAGTATTTCTGTTCACCATCAGGACATATTTAACTGCTTTCACGTAAATATATTTAAGATGTAAGAATCTATTTGAAGTATTGCTACAGTAATATCCGATACGTGATAGGCGATTAATTTCGATAAACACACCTTTTCATTAACAAACTACAATTACAACCTAGCCACAAATCTGCAAAAGATCAGATTTGGACCATAACTAGTACAAGAATTACCATCTAGAACACTAGTTTCTTCAACATCATAAAAACATAACATTTCACACTCCCCTTCCCATCTATAATGACCCCCACCTGTTACTCACTCTAACTTTCCCCAAAAACTTCTCAAAAAATTAACTTGCCAATGAATTACATAGTAACCAACTTATCCTTAAATTTCTTTCAATAATAAGTTTTACCATACAATTTATTAGAAGTTGCATCGTGATCACTTGTGATATTATAGATGCTTTTGCAACAGTATGGTTTCATATTAGTAACAAAATTCCTATTTTTATATTTTTACATCCCCTCTCTCTCAATCATTTATTCATGATTTTTCAACTTGCCGTGCTAGTAGGATTAGTCATCATTTATCTCTGTTCTTATCCACAAAGCAGTTAAGAATTTATGTTTATACATTGGTGAATTTTTGCACACCAACTTTCTATTGGCAATGGGTTTGGGTTCTTAATCCTTTTGACCTCTTTTTGTCAGTTTGATGGTTTTCCAATTAATAACAACTTAATATTTGATGTATGATTTAGTTGGATGGAGGAGGTGTCGCGAGTGGAGGTCTACGCGAGTTAATACCATGCATTGCCAGGACTGCTGTATCTGTTGGAGTTGATGGAATTTTCATGGAGGTTTATGCATTGTGCATAGGAGAAGTTTTGTAGTCAAGTTATATTTTTCAAAACTATTAGGTAGTATTTCCCTTAATATGTTTACTTTCCGGCCGCTAGGTGCACGATGATCCATTCCATGCACCAGTCGACGGTCCAACTCAATGGGTGAGTTTCTAAGATTTTCTTCATTGCATGTTCCAATTTCATTATTTAGGTGTATACTTACGCTGAAAGTACTTTCCTGGACATGAAACTAGCCTCTTCGTCATTTGGAGGAATTGCTGGAAGAGCTTGTGGCCATTGCGGTAAATCTTTAGGACTTTTGTGTTCTTTTTCTTTGATTAAGTAAAACTCAATGCCTAGTTCCCTAAGAAGGGATTGTGCCCTTCTTCTATTGATATTCACAGCGGGTCAGCAAGGGGAAGCAGCAGTTCAACATTGATCTGACACCGTTTCGTGATTAAAGAAGTAATCTCTCTCTCTCCCTCCCTCTCTCTCTCTCCCTCCCTCCCTCCCTCCCTCTCTCTTCCTCCCTCTCTCTCTCTCTCTCTCTCTCTCTCTCTCTCTCTCTCTCTCTCTCTCTCTCTCTCTCTCTCTCTCTCTCTCTCTAGTTAATTATTTTCATTTTCTTTAATTTATTTCTTTATAGATTGTGGGAAAAATGACAAATCAACCATTGTGGTTTTAGGTCAATGACAAATCAACCACTGTGATTTAAATCTTAACAAGTTAACCATTAACTAAAATGACAAATTTAACATCACAGTGACGTTCGTCGTTAAAAATTAGTCAGGACGTCCCTGCGGTGTCCCGGGACGCCCCTGCAGTGTCCCGGGACTCCCCTACGATGTCCTGGGAAGCCCCTGCGATGTCCTGGGATGCCCCTGCGGTGTCCTCACGACACCCTTGCGGTCTCCTTCAAAATCAATGTTTTTATTAGATTTTCGACCTCCTCAACTTCAAACGACCATAACTTTTGCTATGAGTGTCGGAATTTGACGCAGAAGGTATCAAATCGAAGCTCTCTCAGAGATCTACGATTTGTCATTGGGTATACCCAATGACCACCCTGTTTCGACCCCTAAATCGATCGTTTAAGCTCTCAAATCTGTGATTGAACATTTTTAACCTTAAACTATGCAAGACGCCGCTGGGGTTTCCCGGGACACTAGGGCGGCGTCCCGGGAAACCCCGACGGAGTCTCGACTACTTTTTAACGGAAAACATGATTGCGATGGTTGATTTGTCATTTACCCATACGTTAATGGTTAACTTGTTAAAATTTATACCACAGTGGTTGACTTGTCATTAACTTAAAATCACGATGGTTGGTTTGTCATTTTCCCTAGATTGTGTACTCCTAGTACTATGAACATTGACGACAGACTTTTAATATATAATTTTCTTATTTTCGAGAGCTTATACTCTAATATTTCTCATTATTTGTCGTGGCGTTTTAAAAATAATTTTCTCCATTTCAGATGACTTTTTTTAACATCGGAGCGTCGGGTAATCAGTATCGGCTTCAACTTTATCGAGTTGTCTTAGTGTTCAGATTTATTGACAATACGTACGATCTTATCTTTCAGATTTAGGTTTGTCAACACACTTATTAGATTGATCGATTCAACACTTTTTTTTGTCGTTTAACCTTGGAACTTGGTTAATCAAATCAAATAGTAGATTCAGCATTTTGCTACTTATCTTTTTTCAATGAGCAAACAAAAACATATCGATGAAATGTGTGTTCATTAGAAGCTACTAATGCCCATTCATAACCCATATTAGCGATTCAACATTTGTTTATTAGTCTTGGGCAGTTTGCCCTGTGAAAGCTTAAAAAGACCCAGGTGTAGATCCAATTCATATTAGTGGGAGTGCACAATCTCACATCGTTTGGAGAAATAGAAAATACATGGTTTATAAGTAGTGTTTCTCTCTTTATCTAATACAACGCATTTTGGGCTAATCCTAATAATAAAATCGTGCACCCAAAGCAGACAATATTATATTAGAAGTACTGAAGACGTTACAAGTCCATATCTCAAATTATAGGGTTTACTATCTCGCGATTACAATCTTCAATAAATGTTATAAAGTTACTTTCTCGTGATCCAATATTTTGATTATTGAGCTACATATGAGAGTCTAATCTATACTAACTTTGTAACCAAGATTCCACGAAGATTTAACAGGGAAATAATGCAACCTCTTAATTACCTAGACCGAGAAATAGGAATAAGAAACGGCGAATAAGGGGATGTAAGAAAGGGGGATGACGGAAGGAAGAGTCGTGTTATCCACAGATTTAATTGCATATGCAGTTTACATGATAATTTTAATAAAAAAAATTTTATATGCAATTATAATTTCAATAAATTTTTTGATGTCAATGTCTAATTATGTTTGTTAAATTATAAAATTACACTATGACTCTTAATTTAATTAATTTAATTTGATGTCAATGATTCGAGCATGTTATGTTTTTTTTTATAGCAAACTACAAATTAAACTCTAAATTTAGAAGGCTTATTCAACTCAAACTCTGAATTTTTTTAACAAATAAATCTTTGAGGTATGTTTAACTTAAAGTTTGATTTTTTAAAAAATAAAATGAACTTTGAAAAAGAAAATAAATCTCATATCAATTTTTCTAAACTTTTATTTTTTCTGATTCATTGGTGAGTTAGACAATGGAAATTGTGATAATGTCATTCTTGGTTGGAGATGGTATGACAGAGCTTCATTAAACATATGGGATTGACAAAAACAACCTTGTTCTTTACAGGACTTTCGCACCCTAAGAGAGATTCGAGATGGAATTGGAGAACGACGCAGCCCAAAAACATATTAAGTCATTTGACCTCTTAATTACTTAATAGCCAACATAAAACTCAAAGGAAAAATGAAGTCTGTCAAGCCCAAACCAAATGGGTTATGTCCAGCAGTTCATCAGTGACATATAATTAATGTAGTAATATAAGTCCATAAAATAATTATGCCAAAATTAAATAAGATAATATAATTTAAACCGAACAATATTTAAATAAGTCTAACCTTACCTAGAAATTTGCTCAAGACAATAAAATAACTAGAAATTAAACGTCGAGCTCACACTTATGCCAGCAGCTAGGGATCTTCCAAACTAATACCTAAAAAGAAAGTTCTACATTCAACATTAAAATTATAATAAAACAAGGGGGCATGTTATATATAAAACATTTATAATAAAACTGGTTTATAAACAAGCTGTAGGACAAATGATATAACATTCTATTATAGTGTGGTACATATAGAAAATTGGCTCTACTATACATTGTTGAGAATACAACGAGAAACGTAAAAAGAAAACTGTGGAAACAGGGACACCAAGATTTACGTGGAAAACCCTTACGGGAAAAAACCACGGGCATATAAGAAATTCATTAATCATAAATCAAGGTACAATGAGTTTTGCGACTTAAACATCAATATAAAGAAAAAATACAAAATCCTAATAGTAGATACGGGCCCAACCCGGCCCACTAGAATTCAGGTCACACCAAACTCTAACAATCTCCACCTTGATACGAATTCCAAATGAGAGATGCAATGCAACCTTCTCGGCCCACTTCAAAACGAATTCAGAACACTGAACTTTGATAATCTTTATCTTAAAAGAAATTTCAATGCAAGACAAACAAATCTACAAAACTCCAACGAAAAATAACCTCATCTTCCACAAAGGCCCTTGCAGGGCCAACTCAACAATTGATACCGATTAAGTTTAAGCGCTGCTTATACTCGAGAGATACACTCGGGAAGAAATAACATCTCCTCCATGGTACCATTGAATTATCAGAGATGTCACAATGAACTGCATGTAAATATGTTGAAGACCCCCACTTGAATCAATATCCTCGAACAAACTTAATGTATAACCCAACTGAAGTAGTTTTACTATATCATCGTAGAACTTTACCCTTCCTTTTGATTCTGCCTTTGACAATACCACTTTGACGTGAAACTAAAATTGGTGACAATGTGGTGATTGCATCACCCTGAACATCTGTAATAAGCTAATGTATAAGCTCTGATGTACATTCAGATCCCAACTTAAACTTCACTCAAGAACCTGGCTTCTTTTGAGTCTTCTCCAAAAAACCTTTAAAGGTGAATTCACAAACTTTGCAGCTTTATTACCCGTCACTGTAGAACTCTGTAACATATACAAATTTGCAGAGCTTCTATGTCTCTTTAACATGACGAGAGCACCCCTACTAATCTTCATACCTCCACCTACTGCGTCGTACTTGTACCCTTTCGAATCCAGAGTACTCAACGATATCAAATTCTTCTTTAAATTGGGAACATGTCGCACATTACCCAGTGTTCTCATAACTCCATCAAACATTCTGATTCTGACGGTACTAATACCAACTATCATGCAAGGTATGTTATTACCCATTAACACAATACCTCCTAAAACGGTCTCATATGTCGAAAATCAATCCCGATTGTAACACATGAAACGAACAAGCTGAATCTAGAATCTAATTCTTGTTTGGCTTTGAGTTTTCCTTTGACACAATTAGAAGATCTTCATCACTATGTTAGCCTAAGTGTCATTAGGCTTATTTGTTTTGATGATATATGTTTTAATTGTAATTATGAGTTGTTTATTTATTAATTATGCTTAATGTTTTTATCTTCATAGTTATATTGTTCTTTATTGAAAATACTCTTAATACGAGTATTACGTTGTTCTAACATATTTATCGTAGTCCATGTACTTAATATGTTGATCATTGAGACTTAGAAGATTTAATAAAAGCAAAACACATAGAAGAAGTTGACTAAAAGCATAAAGAGGTCGGCCAAATTTGTGAAAGTCAGAGAAAGCGGTCGATTAAATTCAAAATGGTCGACCGACCAAAATTACAGATTGCTCGAGTTTTCACATGTTGAAAAATCGGTCAACCGATGAAGAAATGGTCGACCGAAACATTAAACAGATTGCTCATTGTTTCTAAGGTCGATGAAGCGGTCGAGCAAGAATAGGAATTGTGAAGAAGCGGTCGACCGGAATGCTAAAATGGTCGACCACTAGACTAAAATTCACAACGGTAACATTCTAATGGTCGGGAGGTGGTCAACCAAAATGGAAATGGTCGACCGGCTTCACAATTTCTATATATAGAAGACACTCCAAAGCTTAAACTAACAAAGTGAGAATCAAAGCGAAACTCTGCCAAATTTTATACTCGATTCCAAATTAATCAAAGAGTGTCAATTCTAGCTCTCCCATCCTAAAACTTAAGAGTTTACATTTGGAGAGCTTGTAATTTTTGTTGTACATTTTTATTGCACTCAAACGGTGAAAGACTAGATTGTCGCCCGTGAAGATCAATCCAGTAGGTGACACCATGAGAATAGTCTATAAAAGTTTGGATAACACATGTGAAGTCAATCATCACCAACCAGGGAGGTTGGGTGATCAAGGATCTCCAAGTCAAAAATTTGGAGCGCAGGCGTAGGCCAAGGTTGTCAAACCACGTGAACAAACTTTGTGTCGTACTTTTTTCCCTAAACTCTTTTATATTTATGATTGTTTATTTAATAATTGTTATAAATCACTTAGGATTTAGAACAACAAATATCGCACAAAAAAAGTTTAGCTCACTTAAATATCTCAGCAGCTCTCTTTATTTCATTATGCAATTTACGACACTCGGCACTCAGATTTAATGTGCCCCTTCTTCTGACAGAAGTAACGTGTTCTATCATGGTTTCTTGACTTTGATCTGCCCTTCGAATTTTGAACATTGTCTGTCTTTGTTGTTTGACTCTCTTGTTCTACCCCAAACAATGAATCTCTCACCTTGAGACTTGGATCCAACAACAATTTGCTTCATTTCTCCTTTGATAACAAAGCACTATAAACATTTTCTAGAGTTAGACTTTTCCTACTATATAAGATCGTATCTCTGAAAGTATCATATGAAACAGGTAACGAGCATAGTAGAATCAACCCTAAATCTTCATCATCATACTTGCACCCATAGTCTCTAAATCTGAAACTAACTCCTTGAATGCGGTAAGTGTTCTTCAATAGAACATCATTCTATCAACTGATAAAAATAAAGTCGTTGCTTCAAATGCAACTTGTTAGCCAGGGTTTTCCTCATACACAACTGCTCCAATTTGAACCATAACTCAGTGGCAAATTTTTCGTTCAAAAAATTCTGCAAAATCTGATTTGACAAATGCATACGTATCAAAGATAAGGTTTTTTTATCCTTTCGAAGTTTCTCCTCTTCACTTCAAGACGTGGGCATTTTATCGAGACATAATAATGCGGCGTTTTAAATCCATCTGTGTGAAAACATCTCGCATCTTCACCTGCCATAACTGAAATATTGTATTCTTATCCAACAAGGGAATATCAAATTTCAACAAACTCATCTCCCCCAAAAATTTGAGAATTTCTCCAAAAATATCTTGACCCAAAATATTTGCCTAAAGATTTGATCCCCAAATAATATCAATATCTCAACCAAAATCTGCTCCCACAAATTGGCGATGTGTTTGCATGTTCAGAGACAGAACAAAATAGCCAATTGGATAATAGAACGTCTGACAACTCTCCTCTTTGCGACGACTTCTTCGTGCTCGAGAAGATGCCAAAATAGGTCGAGCGAACTCGGCATGGCAAGGTGGTGAATAATGGGTGACAGAGAACTGCTCTTCCTCGGCGACAGACGGTAGCAAAGTCGGTGAGGCTGTTCGGCGATGGCTGGTTTGATGGCCGAACGGCGACAGCTTCTGTGCGGTGCAAAGCTGAAAGGTATTCTTTGTTAAAGAAAGGCAAAGATGACTCGCAGGGAAACAAAAGGAAAAAAACTTTCCTTTTTTTGTAATTTTCCTCTTTTTTTTTTCAAATTGCAATTTGTAACAAAAAATGGCAAACCTCAAACTTTGTTCAATTTGAGTACAAAAATTCTTAACCTCACTCTGATACTAATTGTTGAGAATCAAATGCGAAACAGAAAAAGAAAACTGCGGAAATAGAGACTCAAATATTTACATGAAAAATTCTTACGGGAAAAAGCCACGAGCAGAGGAGAAGTTCACTAATCAGAAATCAAGATACAATGAGTTTTGTGACTCAAACATCAATATATAAAAAATGAAGTCACTCACAAACTCCGAACACATTTCCTATAAGCATATACAACAATAACAATACTCGGTGATCACTTAACTCACAAAAATAAGACCCTGATTAGGTTTAGGGTTTTGCGACTACCGACACGACACAGTCAGCTATCTCATTACTTTAGTTAACACAAATAAACATATCCTTCAACGATCAAATGTGCGTAAAAAAAATGACCCTTTCACAGGTTGATCAAACTAGGTTCACTTGACCACAAATAAACACATATCCAGTGAAAAAATATAATAGTATAAAAATTGATTGCCATAAAAATGGACATATTATTTTATATAAGAATATGTCTCAAAATAAGGTCAAAACAATGAAACGTAGAACATAAAAATAAAACTTTACCTTAAATAAGCCTATCAATCACCAAGCCCAAGAATACCAAGGATGTCCAATTAAGCGTTGAGTAAAAAACTCAACTTTTGGTATCTAACCATAATACCATTACAAAATTATCATCAAATTTCCCACTTTAACTTTTAAACTTTATGTTTAAGAAAACAATCGAATTTAAGGCCCAACACGATTACAAAATGAAATTTGAAACAATCTAAAAACAATTAGATTAAAAGTCCAAAACACACTCGAGGCTTGGCTTGAATAAGCTAGGCCATGGCCCTAAAATTTGGTTTGCGCCTCGGCCCTACTTAGTTACGCCACGATCTAGACTTTACCGAGCTGCAACCCAATGTTGTCTTCTCCAACGCCGATTGTGTTGTATCATTAGAGTCTCATCTTTCCAGTAAATCGAAACTCAAACAATCCATAATACATTGAGTGTTTCTGAATATAATACGTTTTCAATCATTAAATTGATAATCTACCTATCATAATTCAACTTTAACCCCAAACAATATTTCAATCTTTCAATAATACCAAAAATCCAAATTTTGAGGACAATCTCTAAATCAGAACCTAGTCTACCTTTTGAAAATCCATTTTCTTTGAATTCCAAATCACAGCAATTCATCGAACTTTTTGAATACAAACCATAAACAAATGGTTGGTTAAAGTTGTGACTTTTCCACCAAAGACTAAATGAGAATCCATTTGGTCTTCACTTACCATGTGGTGTGGTTCCCCTTTGCAGATGGAGAGTTCCTCCAGCGTCAAATCGTCTACAGAGGGAATGAAGCATTAAAAAGAGAAAAACCCTTCACTTAAATTGTGTTAACACCTCTCATTCAATGGGAGGTTACAATATTAATTCACTAAAAGTCTCTAAGTCTGCTCAGTTTACTGCATTTGCTACCAGGCATCAACGATTTCCAGCCCTTAAGTTTTAGGATTCATCAATTCCCATTGTCTGTTTCTAGAACAAATATCAACGATTGGTTTAGAAGAGGTGATTTAGAAGAATGAAACTACTCAAAATTAGATGGTAGGTAATTGCAGAAGCTCAGATATTTCTCAAAAAATGTGGGTTTTATCTCAGAGGAAAGAAGACATCTAGGGTTTCCCAATTGTTGTCACGCGCATACAACAATTCTCACCCGATTTTTGACTTCAAAACAAATAAATTTGAATTTTTTCAAATTTGGCATAATTACTAAATTAGTAAAAAATTATTTTAAATTTTGTTGTACATTCGAGTGAAAAACTCTACCGGCGTAAAATGGTTTATAACGATATCATTCGAGATTAGTCAAGAAACTAAGTTGAAGAAATTAAGTCAGAACCCTAAATTTGAAACGCAGAACAGGGATGAAAATATAAGACTCGTTTCTGATCAACATAATGGGTGTCTTCACTGCTGACCAGGTAATGGCTCTGCTTCAAGAAACAACAAAAAGAAATCTCTCTAAGCTGTAGTAAATTCCACCATAGAAGATAACAGCAATGCGATGAGCTGATTTCCCATCCCCTTTAGGCCATCTTTGTACATTTCTGATTCATATTTTGATAGATAAGAGTTTCAAGACTTTATGGAAGAAACTACAGAAATATAATCAGTTTACTTCGTTTGGAAAACAGAAACGACAGCAAAGTATAGATCCAGAACAAGATCCATATGCAGATCTAATGCATAGCTGCTACTACTTTGAATCCGATAAATTTAAATTATAACACCAGGTTCGGATGTTTGGAGTCCAGTCAAAAAACCAAAAATAGAATTTCAAAAAAAGGTAATGAGATCTGACACTACTGCAAAATGCATTAACTGAGGGATAGAGCAGTATAGAAGCAGAAACTTGAGCTCTGACCTCCTGTAGAAGAAAACCCATTTATGGAAAACAGAACGAAAACCAGAAAGTAATATCGACTTGAAGAACCAAACCTAAATGAGAGAGGAGATCTACTGGAAAAAAGGTTGAAGATGTAGAGCTCCCTTCAATCCAAAGAAGAATCTAACAACAGGTAGATGAAGCTCCTGAGATATGCAGGCCGCAAGCCTATCAACACGATTTAGATTTGATAGGGTTGTGGAATCCATAGCTCGGCAGCTTAATCCACACAGTAAGAAACTCTTTTGGACTTCAAGGAGCTCCACTTCAGAACCCTAATCCGCCGTTTTTACATCTCAAGCTTCCGCATCAAAAAAAGATCCTGAATCTGACCCTCAGTAGTATTTCTAACCCAAATCATGCTAAAGTCCATGAGATCCAAGCAGATCCAGATAGCAAAAACAAAAAACATCTTAAGAATCAAAACAAACAGAAGATACAAATAACGATCTAGACATGTCACCAAAGAAGATAATATTTTCTCAAACAGAATTCATTCGATCATGAAACCCAGCTAAATAAAGAACACAAGAATTCCAAAGCAAATGAGAAGAAGACCAGACACAAAAGAAACAAGACACCTTCAAGAAAAGGGAAAGCCAGACTGCAAGAACTTAAAAACCCTAATCTTGTCTTGAAGAAAGACCGATTCTCTCGAAACCTACCCATCAAACTTTCTCGGGAAGATACACCCACATGGGGTCCTACGACCACAACCACTCATTTTAACCCATTGAAACCATTAACAGAAGCTGGTAGAGAGGGCAATGAAGTTGATGGGTTACGAATATATTCAGCTTTATAGTGGAGTAGATGAAGATTGAACAATAGATGTTAAAGAAGATTATCATCCCTAATTTTCTGGGTGATGTTTTAAGAAGTGCTTAGGCTAATGTTTACTTTAAGGAGTGCAGTTGAAATTTATTAATGATGAACAAATATTATGTAGAATACATTAAATTAATAATTAATTATTTACAATAAATAATAATAATTGAGTAGGGTTATTTAGGAGCTGGTTTCGGGAAAAAGATTCGTTAGATTCGAAATTTGTCATACTCACGTGAATTGTTGTTGTTTCCCATGCTCTTCTGTAATCTCTAATCACTTCCCTGTTTTTCACTTCAAATAAATTTAGATTAAAAATATAAAAAAATATTATATAATAATTTTCAAGGTAGGTAACATTTTTAAAAAATAAAAAATAAACTCTCTACTTAAACTAATTTCACTTTACAAATAAAACTTTGAAATATAAAAAATAAATGAGTCAATCTTCACAATCATATTTTTTAATAAAAAATATCTCTTGAGCTTCTTTCAACATTAGATGATATTTAAGTCTAATTCTTAAACATCATATAATATTGGACGAAGTCCAAAATTGATCTTGGGACATTTGATTACCATTCTGGACATAATATAACGTCCAAGACTAATCCTTAAAGTTGAAAGGACATTCAATCTTGCACTTATATAAAAATGCGCAAATCTATAAATTTGAAATCGCAAACATCCTTGGACTTCCATTTGCGTTAGAGAATGTCCAAAGTTGATCTATGGGCGTCCCTAGGCATTGGAGGACATGCAAAGTTGATTATTGAAGCTAAAATGACATCTGTTCTTTATATGCAAACACATGCATTTATATAAAAAATACACAAAATTATACATTTGAAAACACACACACCATTTTTATTATATATTCACAAATTAATAAACATCATTTCTAGTGTAATATTTAAAGTAGCAAACATCTATTATTTAAGTATGGACGTCTGTATTTATGTAAATGTGAAGATGTTGAAATTTGTCATATAAGTACGTTTATCTACCTTCATGTAAAGAGGTATGATAATTCATATAAGGGGTTGGCCTCAACGTCTAAGAGAAGTTTTTAACATAAAATATGACGGTAATATTATTTTATTTATTTTTTATAAAAATTTAAAATATTTTTTTTTTTAATAAAAAATATGATTGTTGCTTTGTTTATTAATTTTTATATAAATTAACTTAATTTTTATCTCACAATAAATCAAGTAAAATCAATTCTTTCAAATATTTTCTGTCGAGATAAGCTTGGATTGACTTCAATTGGCAAAAAATAATAATTTATTTAAATAAAAATTAAACTAATTGAAAAAATAGGCATTAAATTAAGAAAACACCAAGAATATATTTTGAATGTTTCCCAGGGTTACATCTGATTTGACCACACAAATGCATGTCTTTGATGATGGGGCCCACAAATAAATTCACGCCGATCAACTTTTAAATCAAGTGCCACGTGGCCTTCATCCAGTGATTTGGAGGGGAAGAATCTGGGCCCCAATGAAATCTAGGGGGAGATCTACGATATATACGGACATAATAATAGGTTTGAGCAGAAGGATTTTAACATTCTCAGCATCGCACCGTTGTTTTGGCCATGTGGACGGCAAAGATTCAAAATAAGTTTTAGGGCGCGCGTGATTTGTAATGATATGCAAAGCATGGTAGGGCTACCTCTTCTGCGAATGAGCTGGAAACGCATTTAAGTTGTCGGTTATTCTTTTACCATTATTTATTTCGAAGAAATTAACCGATTATTAAATAATTTTTAAAACATTCATCTATAATAAAATTATTTTTAAAAAAATTATAAAATTAGAGTTTGTGTCTCGGACTTTAATCTTTCAAATCTAATATCTCAAAATTTAATCTGTATCAGTTATCACTTTGGTATTATCAAATCGTTAAAAACTATCTATGCATCTCACGTGTGGCTTCTTCACACCTTGCATCGTGAAAATATCCTTCATTCTTCATAGTCACTACGAAGGAATTTAGCCAAAATCATAAGATATAGCAGTAGTGTTTTTTGGACCAGCTTGTTATTTTATGCACAGTTCATTTCATCCCTTATTGTTGGAGGAAGTCTGCCTCAAATTACATTGGAGTTTTTGGTTTCAAAGTTTCCGCCTTTCATTCTTAGCCAATCCATTCACTCGGGACGTGACTTCATGAAGAACCGTCGTTCATCGTCAGACAGACGTAAAGTCCAAACTCTGTCATTCTTTGAGTGCAGATTGATCGAATTACCTAGCCGCCCCGTTTAGGTTCATGCTCGCCATTTTTGTCGTTCGCGGCAAGGTCTGCTACGTTGAGGACGTCCATCCTTGTAAAGGACGTCCTTTGTTATATTAAGTTCAGCTTTGACGTCCTTCTTGGATAACGAATTCTTCGTTATATTAAGTTCTGCTTCGGCCAAGTTCCTTCGCAAAGATTGTGAAGAATAAAAGATATTATCTAGATGTAGGGAGTGAAAATATGACACCTTGGATGAACTCTGAACTATTAGATTACCAAGAGGGGCGTCTGTTGTCTTAGAGGGACGTCTCATAATGGCAAGAGATGTCCGACGCTAAATGAGGGACGGGGCCACGTGCGGGGATCTAATGGAAAGGGACGCGTTGAATGACCGTCATATGAGGCCTAGGAAAGATCGGACAAACTGTGAATTGTTAGATTATCAAGAGGGACGTCCGTTATTCAAGAGGTACGCCCTATAGCGGCAAGGCATGTCCGACACTAAATGAGGTACAGGGCCACGTGCGGGGCACGTGGGGATCTAATGGAAACGGATGTGTTGGATAACCGTTGGATGAGGCCTAAGAAAGATCGGATGAACTGTGGACCTTTAGATTAGCAAGAGGGACATCCATTGTATAGGAGGGACGTCCGTTATCCAAATAGAGACGTCTCATAGCGACAAGGGATGTCCGACTCTAAAGAGAAGGAAGGGGCGATGTTGGCAAATGGTGAGTCTAGTTTTTCGAAACGACATCATCTTGGAGGAAAAGGCCTATGAACAGCGATTTTGTTGCACCCTAATAGAGGGTATAAATAGCAAAATTTTGAGGAAAAGAGAAACGACTCTATCGGGAGGAGATTGTAATAACTTTAGTTTGAGAGCATTGTGAGGAGCCATGATGCGTGCACGAAATGCTGACGCACGTGATGGATGAACGCAACGCTTCTCACTTCCTTGGATAAGGACGCGGCTGCAAGTTTCTCCCGTGATATAACTCATACAAAAGAGACTTTGGATATAACTCACCAAAGGAAGAAAAGGGATCTCTCCAATTCTGGAAAAGCAAACGCTTTCTTTTATCAAAATTCAACAACTCTTTAAAACATAAAATTAGGTGGCTTTATATAGCCTTTTTACAAATATAAATTAAACAAAAAAAACTAAATAAAAAAAATAATCTAAAGAAGTGGATCTAGATCTCCTGTACAAAAGTGAATCTTTTTAAATATATTATCTTAAGAGATAATATCTTTCTCTTTCTTCAAGATCGTGTTGTTGTGATTCTCGGCCAATTCGAAAACTTTCTTTGATCTTTAATTTGATATTGCATCAACCTCTCCGGACTTTGAGGATTTGACTTCAAATCTTCTTCCTTTAATATAAATAAGGTATTGACGTCCTTCATTCAAAATAAGATAAAATAAAAATAATATTGATGCAGATCCAGGGTGCATCATACTCCCGGGGTTAAAGAGGATTTGCCCTCAAATCCTAGAAATCTTCTACCTTTATCTTCCACATGTCTTCCAATCGGATCAAATGTAAAATTCAAATTGACGCCAAACATAATGACTTCCATCTTTGACTTTTTCTTGTGTAAAATTTGGCCATGAATATTTTGATATTTGTCAGTGTACCTCCAAATTTTGTAGGTGATGTCATGTCTTAATAATTCAAAGCAATCTCCTTTAACCAAAATTAAGTGAGTCATGTCAACACAAATTCTCTCATTGGTGATTAAAGGACACACCTTTTTCATCTTGTAACATGAAATATGGACATGTTGCTTCTTTTATGTTGTTATGGCCACAGAGGGAACTTGGTCGTCTATCATATTGGGTATTTGCTCTTCTTGGAAATTTTTCTCTTCTAATTGAGGCTCCAAACATAGTAATGGCCCTTCTCCAACCTCATCTCTTGTGATGTTTTCTACAACATTGCCCTGAGGATTATTAGCCCGTTGTCGGGTTTGATTCATCTTTAGTTGAGCAATATCTTGTTGTAGTGAGAGAACGAGTTCCCACAAATCTTTGTTGGAGTTAGATGTTGAAGGTTCAGCCATCGTGGATTTTGTACTGCTTCGGATGCTCTTCAAGTCATCATGAGGAAAAAGGTTGTATAAGGATATGTTTAGCTCTGATACCAGATGATGCGTGCACGAAATGCTGACGTATGTGATGGATGAACGCAACGCTTCTCACCTCTTTGGATAAGGACGCGGCTCCAAGTTTCTCCCGTGATATAACTCACACGAAAGAGACTTTGGATATAACTCACCAAAGGGTTCTTTGGATATCACTCACCAAAGGAAAAAAAAAAAAGATCTCTCCAATTTTGGAAAAGCAAACGCTTTCTTTTATCAAAATTCAACAACTCTTTAAAATATAAAATTAGGTGGATTTATATAACCTTTTTACAAACATAAATTAAATAAAAAAACTAAATAAAAAATAACCTAAATAAGTGGATCTAGATCTCCTAAATAAGTGGATCTAGATCTCCTATACAAAAGTGAATCTTTTTAAAAATATTATCTTAAGAGATAATATCTTTCTCTTTCTTCAAGATTGTGTTGTTGTGATTCTCGGCCAATTCGAAAACTTTCTTTGATCTTTGATTTGATATTGCATCAACCTCTCCGGTTTTTTGAGGATTTGACCTCAAATCTTCTTCTTTTGTTCTTCCTTTGTTCGAAAGCTGAAGTAGGATTAGAATTACAGGGCAGTAATATTTCAACATCTTCTTCGTTGTAATGTTTCAGCATGTTAGAACTTTATTTTGAGCAAATATTATTGTCACGAATATTTTTTTTGTTTATAAAATATTGTCTTTTTCACTGCGTAAAGTGAGTCATTAAAATAAGAATCAGGAAAGAATACTTTTTGCTGCAAAAAATAAGTCATTGTGATGAGAACTTGACGACGACGAACCAGGAAAGGAAAAAAGAAGATGGTAATGAGAACTAGACAGTGGAAATCGAAATGAGGGGTAAGCCGCATGAAGATGTTTGAAAAATTGACAATGTGAGAATTTTTTTAGCTTTTTTGTTCAATATTCATGGACTTTCGACATCGTCTTCGCAATAAGATTGATTCAATTACTGCGATTTTAGCGTAAAACTGAAGTAGAATTAGAATTACATGGTAGTAATGTTTCAGCATCGTCTTCGTTGTAATGTTTCTTTCAACAGTTAACTGCAATATTTGCGTCATTCATTTTGCATAATTGAGTGTTTTATTTATTAGCAAAAATTATTTAGTAGTTAAATTGTCATTGATTTTAAAGTTTAGTGGTTATTTTGTTAATTTTCTTTTATTTTACTTTATTAAATCAACGACCACTAATTCCAAAATCATTTTTTATATTTTGCTCAATTTAAATAAATAAGATAATATTTAATATTTATTAATATAATTAAGTTAATAAATTATAAATACTTAATTAGTAATTATTAGATAAGAATAAAAAGTATACAGTATTATTCTTTAATTATATTTTTTAATCTTACCTTATTATTTTTTGATGTTTACGTATCACTTATTTATTAGTTAGTGTAATAAGTAAAATAAATTATAAAAAATTTAAAATAATACATCAATTATACTAACTAATGCAGTATACGTCAATAATATAATATTAAAGTGAAAAATTAAAGAATGAATATTAAGTTACCCAATATTTTAACACTAAGACCAAATATTTTACATGTTAAAACTTTATTTTGTGTCGTGACTTGGCGGGGATATCATCAAGACTACATTTTGAAATTTTAAGACACTTATTTTGAATAAGCCTGCAGCGATATCGAAACCTTGTTTGTTCTAGTTGCACTCGTAAGTGATGGATAGTAGTAGGAGTAAATTGCATTTTGTGAGGCTATAATTCGATTTACACTATTTTATCGACACTAAATGTTAGCCTTTTTGTTAGGCTAAGTTTTATTTTGATGATGACTAAATTGTGTGTTAGTTTAGTAAATCAATAAGTTGTATTTTAATAGCATGTTGCTTGGATTAATTGGTGGATAAATTGCATAACTTAATTGAGCAAATCAAATATGCAATATTTGTGGCACATGCTTAGGTTTGGATATAAACAACTTCATATGTTTTGGACATCATCAATAAGTGAGATTGTTTAGACTATGTGATAAAGATGATGTGAAATTTAATAAAGTGCAAAAGTTGTTTATACATTGAATTCTTATATATCATATTTATCGATTAAATTGAGAATACCCTTGATTAAGGATATTGGAAATGTTTAATGTGTTTCTCTAAGTCTTTGCAGGAGAATGGAAGGTTCGTATGACTTAGAGGAAACATTTTGTGAAAGTATGAAGTTGTTTGTGCGGTTGAGGATGATGCGGATGAGGCGGACGCGAGGCGTAGGCGTCCATTTGCCTCTGTCCAATTCAATGAGAAGCGGACGATGGTTGCGGACGAGGCGGACGTGAAATGGCGTCCGCAGATCTTCAGGTGTGCGGATGGAAAAGAAGAGGACGATGGTTTGGCGTCCCCTTCAAATTTGTGCAGTCGCGGACGATGGACCCAGTAGGTGCGGACGCGAATATTGGCGTCCACTTTGAATCTGTCCAATTTTATTGAAGACGCGGACGATAGATGCGGACGTAGCAGACGATGAGAATGGCGTCCGCAAATGCTCAGAATTGTGCAACGGCTATTTTTCTCAACAGGCATTTTTGCAACGGTCGTGCGGACGATAGGTGCGGATGCTGAGGTCGTCCGGAAGTAGCAGTGGCAGTGTGTATAAATAGAGGAACACTCAAAGCTCTCGATAACGAACAAAAAGGATTATAAAGCGAAGCTCTGCCGATTTTCATACGCGATAAAATCTTTGTGAGCCTTCGATATTGTATATCCAATTCTCCCTATTCCGAACTTGCGAGTTATATTTTTGGAGAATTCGGATTAGATAAATTTGAGAGTTAATCTCCAAATTATTATTGTGTTTGATTGTAAAGGGTGATTCCCTAAGAATTCATCACACTTGGGTGACGCCCCGAAATAGTCAAATTTAGGGTAACGACTCGTAAGAGTCTAAGGTTGACGACCTAAGAATTAGTCAAGGGTGACGCCCCGTCTAATAGTCAATTTGTAAACGGTTTTATTGGCATCCGCAAGCCAATTAATTAGTGTATCTCCAAGTGCAACTTGGAGCGCGGACGTAGGCTTGTTTGCCGAACCGCGTAAACAAATATTGTGTGCATTTCTCTAACCCTTACTCTTTATATTATTGCATATATTTGTTATCGATATTTTAATTATATGCATTAAATCACTTAGGATAATTAGAGATTAAAATATCGCACGAAAAAGTTAAAACGCTATATTCACCCCCCCTCTATAGGCGTATATCGATCCTACACTAAATTCATCTTTCGAAATGTGAATATTTTGTTTTCTTGTATGACTTTCAATTAATTAGGATAACTGTGGCAGCCCACCCTATGAAGGCAAAAAAAAACTCAGATGTGGATCAAATCCATATCAGTGGCGGTGTACAAATCTCATATGACTTGGAAGACTAGAAAAATATATAGTTTATAAGTAGAGTTTTCTTCCCTAGTTAGTACAACGTCTTTTGAGCTAAGCTCAATAACAAAATCATATGAATTTTAGTTTAAGATAAATAATATTGTACTTGGAGCCCATACAGATATTACAACAACAAAGTTTACATGAAATACATTAACAATTTGATTTCTTCCCTTTTTGGACTTTGATATATGAGTATAATTTTCATCCAATATTTATGAGTTATTGGGCCACTCTAAACTTCTAAGGCCCAACAAATAACTCATTTTTTATATTTAAATAATTATTTTTCAGTTGTAATTTATAATATTGAGAGATTTATTGGTTAATTATTTTAAGAGAAAATATATTTTTTGTTCATGAAACAATATTGTATAAATTTCATTTGATTTATTAATCCACTTGTCAAATTTCTATTGGCTCTCTCGAGGAGAAGAAAGAAATTACATAAAAATACAATTTTGGTTCCTTTAATTTATTATTTGGTTTGATTTAGTTCTCGCTTGCAGTTTTAATTGTCTCATAAAAATTCTTATCATTTTAATCTAGTTTTTAGTTGTCTCGTAAAGAATCCACACGCAGAAACCTTTGGTAGGGGTGAGCAGAACCAGCCTAGACTTCCAGTACCGATACGGACGGTTCGGGTTAGTTCTACTCACGAAAAGAATCGCCAACGGTTTGACGCCTTCGAAAATCGTAAGTCGTGATTAAGTTCTCGATTTTGAGAGTTAAAAAATGTGAAAAAATGAATTAAATAGTAGATCAATTAAACTCAAACCCGGTCCAAAATCTGAAAAAAAAACCCATATCTAAAAAGGGCCAAACCGGATCCAAGCTTGGAAAACTAGGAAGCAGGCCGGGCCCAAGCCTTAACCTTTGGTGAAGACGGGTCCATCGTCGACGATGCTTTTCCAGTCCGGTGACATCGTCCTAACCTTTGGTGAAGACAGCTCGATCGCTCACGACGATACTTTTCCAGTCCGGCGACCTTGTCCTTCACCGTTGGATCGGCTTCTCTCGCGTACTCAGTCTTGATTGGTTAGTGCTTCTTGCGCTTTCTCCTACCCTCATAATCCCTGTACCATCTTTTTCCTCTTCATTTTATTTTTCATTTTTGTCGTCTTCTCCTCTCCCCCTTTCTTTCTGCTTCATCGCCGCTGCTAAAAGATTGTCGCTCCACGCAAGATCAGATGATCATTGTCTTCTAAATGACACAGCAGATCTTTTGCTATTGTTTTTAGAATTTCTTCAGCCTGTTTTTCTTTACTTTCTTTGATATTTTTTTACAAATTTTGACTTTATGAAACATGAAAGAAAAATGGCGATGACAAGTTTAAGAGATTTTGGAGGATGAATTTGGAGACAGTGAATCGCGAAACTTAGGCACCGTCAGCTTAAACCGCTCAGTGAGGCTCTGCGTCAGTGTTGTGGTTGGACCACAACCTGAACGGACGCCAGCAAAGGAGAGGGGAAACTGTGTCTTCGGTGAAGCAATATTCCGAAATGACAGCAAAGGAGAGCGGAAACTGTCTTCGGTGAAGCAATACTCCGAAATGACGATGGAAGAAGAAGAAGTATCGCAGAGAAGATACAAAGGAAACAAAAAGGAATGGCCATTTCTTTTGATCTTACTACAACATTGGCCACCCCATCCATGAACTTGTGCATCCTTTGTGAGTATATTTAAACGATTCATACGAACAATCTTCACGTCCCATTCAACGATATTAATTCAACCATTTCATATATAAATATGCAATTAAATAAAACAATAATATCAATCTTGGTCCATGATAAAAGTAAAAATTTTTGATGAAGATCTTGACGTTGATTCTTTTATCGCTTTAAACTTTTCTCTTTAATCGTCTCTTTGACGATCAAGAAACATCGTATAGTTTTCCTTTCTTTCAGAGATTATTTTCTATAATTCTCTTTGAGAGAAAATGCTTTAATTTTCTTTAAATGATGAAGAAGACAACCTTCCAAAAGGCATCTCTCCATACATGGCCTTTCAATTTGTCTTTTCAATCACAGCTCTTCAACTATACTTTATATAGTTTTAACAAGATTAAGGAGAGGGAATTAAAACTCAATTAACTTAATGTCTTTTATGCTTAACAACCATCACATTAAACACTTTAATATTAAATCAATATTACTTTAATTAATATGAACCACATTACTAGATTATTGTTAAATAATCTAACAATCTCCACTTGGGCCATGTTATAAACTTTAATATCAATCGATATTCAGCTATTACTTTTCAGCTGCCTCAACTATTACTTTTCAGCTGTTACAACTTGAATTGACAATCAATTACTATAGTGTGCTATAATGTGAATTTATCAAGTTCACTTTTCATAATGAATTGTATAATCGGATCATGGCAGACACATGTCAATTATGACAACATGATTCTTTCCATGTATCACAGATTATTGCAATTCACTAATTCTTTAATTGAGGAACATTATATATCTTTCAATTTTAACATTGCATAAAGTTTCATATATTATTCATAAACAATAATTGTATATATCATAATATGAATAATAAACACACATATAAAAACAATTTCTTTAATTGAATTCAAAGGTGTTATAAGATACAAGTTATACTTTTATAATCACATAAACAAAGATTTGTCATCTAAATTCATTCTTAAAACATGTTCTTTAAAGACTTTGGGTGACAATCCTTTCGTCAATGGATCCACTATTATTAAACTTGTATTTATATGCTCAATGCACACCTTTTATTTTTGTATCTCTTCTTTGACTGCTAAGTACTTTAAATCCATATGTTTTGCTCCTTTCGAGTACTTGACATTCTTCGAGAAGAATACAGCTGCAGAATTATCACAATAAATTTGCAGCAGTTTATCTATACTTTCGACCATACTTAGACCCTGAATTAAGTTTCGCAACCACAATGCTTGAATTGTAGCTTCAAAACACGTTACAAATTCTGCCTCCATAGTGGAAGTAGCAATCGTAGACTGCTTTCCACTTTTTCATGACACGGCTCCTCCAACTAATAAGAACACGTAACTGAATGTAGATTTCCTCGAGTCTACACACCCGGCATAATCTGAATCCGAATATCCAATCACCTCAAGGCGATTTGATTTTCTGTAAGTGAGCATGTAGTCATTTGTTCCTTGCAAGTACCTTAGTACTTTCTTCGCAGCTTTCCAGTGATCCAATCCTAGATTACTATGATATCGGCCCAATATCTCTACTGCAAAACTTATATCTGGCTGAGTACATGTCTGACCATACATTAAACTTCCTACAACTGATGCATATGGAACAAGTTCTATTTCCTTACGTTCCAAATCACTTTTCGGACATTCTGAATCTCTCAAGAATTTTTCTATAAAACCTTTCTAAGATAATCCCAGCAAACATTTCTGTCTATCATGAAATATTTCTATTCCAATTACATAGGATGTCTCACCCATATATTTCATTTGAAAATTCTTTGAGAGAAAAGCCTTTACATTATGTAACATTCTGTTATTGTTTGCAACAAGAAGAATATCGTCAACATACAATATAAGGATACAAAACTTACTCCCACTGACCTTCATATAGATACACCGATCAACGGTGTTCTCTACAAAATCGTATGAGGTAATGGTATCGTTAAACTTAATGTACCATTGTTTGGAAGTTTGTTTTAATCCATAAATTGACTTCTTCAATCTACATACCAACTTTTCATTTCCAGGAAATGAAAACCCTTCAGGTTGATCCATGTACACTTCTTCCTCTAAGTCACTGTTAAGAAAGGCAGTCTTTGCTTTGGTGAAACACTAAATCATAATGAGCCACTAAAGCCATAACTATTCTTAAAGAGTCATTCTTTGAAATCGGAGAGAATGTCTCTTTATAGTCAATGCCGTCTTTCTGAGTATAACCTTTGGCGACATGTCTAGCCTTATACCTTTCGATGTTACCTTTTGAATCACGTTTGGTTTTGAAAATCCATTTACAACCAACGCGTTTCTTTCCTTCAGGTAACTCTACAAGTTCTCAGACTTTGTTGTCATCCATCGATTTCAACTCTTCCTTCATAGCATTCAACCACTTTTCGAAATCATTACATTTCAAGACTTTATTGAATGAATCTGGATCTTTGTCATTACTCAAGTCACATTCCTCTTCAAGTGAATAAATCACATAGTCATCAGAAATTGCTGGTCTTTACTACCTTACAGACCTTCGCAATTCTGTTTATTGTGCTTGATCACTTATGACTTGAGCATCATTAATATGCTCATCATTGACACATTCACCTTGCGTGGTTTAAATATTCATATGTTGTTCTGGTAAATGAACAACAACTTGATGAGAAGTACTATGTGTTGTTTCTTCCACCCGATTCTCTTGAATATTCACATTTCGTGATTCATCACTCCCACTGAGCTTGCCATTTTCAATGAATCGAGCATTTCCAGACTCTACTATTCTTGTACTATGCTTTGGACAATAAAATATGTACCCTTTAGACTTTTCCGGATAGCCGATGAAGAAACCACTGATGGTTCTTGCATCGAGCTTCTTTTCATGTGGGTTATGTATCCTAACCTCTATTGGACATCCCCAAACATGGATATGTCTTAAGCTAGGTTTCCTTCCTGTCCACAGTTCATAAGGTGTCTTAGGAACTGCCTTACTAGGAACCCTATTTAGCAGATATGCAGCGGTTTTTAAACCGTGCATCCTCAACGATAAAGGTACATTACTGTTATTCATCATACTCCTAACCATTTCGATAAGAGTATGATTTCGCCTTTTAGCTACACCATTTTGTTGTGGTGTACTCGACATTGTATACTGTGCACAAATGCCTTGAGTTTCGAAAAACCTTGCAAATGGACCTATGTTTTGTCCATTTTTATCGTGTTTTTCGTAATATTCACCACCTCTATCCGATCTCACCACCTTTACTTTTCTATCTAGCTACTTTTCCACCTCATTGATGAACACTTCTATAACGTTCATTGCTTGAGATTTTTCACGCAGTAGATACAAATAACCATAACATGAGAAATCATCTATAAAAGTGATAAAATATTTTTCACCACTCCATGATGGAGTGTCGAATGGACCATAAATGTCAGTATGTATCATTTCTAAAAGTTCGCTACTTCTTGTGGCAGGATACTTTGATGTGTGTTTAGTTTGCTTTCCTTTAATGCAATCTATACATACGTCCTAGTCATTAAAATCTATCTGAGGTAAAATATTACTTTTCGTTAACCTCATCATTCTTTTTTTAGATATGTGACCTAGACGTTTATGCCATAAGAAAGCATAACTTTCATTTGTTGCACCGCGTTTCGTTCCAATCACATGATCAACATTAAACAGAGATTCTATAAATTTAACATTAAGATTGAAACAATACAAACCATCTTTCATAATACCGTAACCATAATAGTATTCATGTTTGTACATAGAAAATACATCATCACCAATCTTAACATTAAAACCTTTACAATCCAACTTAGCAACAGAAATTAAATTCCTAGCACATTCAGGAACATAAAGACACTCTTCTAGATCCAGGTGGTATCTTGTATCCAGGATCAATCTATACGTCCCAATTTCTTCTATTCGTGCCTTCATTATGTTCCCCATATACAAGAACTTTTCAGTCCCGTTTTTGGGTTGGATCGAAAGAAATCCCTGCTTAACATGTGACACATGAGTAGTAGCACCAGAATCTAACCACCAAGTATTATTAGGTACTTCTATTATATTTGATTCAAAACATACTGAAACAAATAGTGTACCTTTCTTTTTGAACCAAGTCTTTCTTTTCGGACAATCCTTTTTGATATGTCCAGCTATGTTACAGAAGTAGCATTTAAGCTCTTTACGGATTTGACCATCATTTATCTTTAATTGGCTTTTTCCCTTTCGTTTGTTCTTTTTCTTGGCTTTCTGTTGCTACTATTGGCTTCCTTCTGAAACGTCAAATGTACGGCATGGTCCTTTAATTTCTTCAACCTCGCTTTTTCTTGAATCAGAATGGCATTTATTTCTTGAAAGTTCTATTTTTCTTTAATGGTGTTATAATTCACCTGGAACTGGCCAAACTCAAGAGGAAGTGAGTTGATGATAAATTGAACCAAGAATGATTCACTTACATCCGTACCCAACGTTTTCAGCTTTGCTGCAAATTGACCATGTTTGTTACGTGATCATGAATGGGTTGAGACCATTCAAATTTCTTGGTCGTCAACTCACTCATCAAGATCCCTACAACAAACTTATTCGTAATGTCTGATTGGGAATATGCCTTTATTTTCGACATGAAATCCTTAGCATCATTCATCTTTGGCATCGATGACTTAACATTTTCAATCATAGTCATCTTCATTAAGCTTAAACACAACCTGTTAGACTGCTCTCAAGCCTCATTATAAGACTTGTCAGCTTTTGTATTGATCTCAGTAATGGTTGGTGGTCTATCACAAACTAATGCTACGTCCAAATCCAATACACCCAGTTGAAACTGGATTTGTTCAGACCAGTCAGCATAGTTTAGACCATTGAACTTAATTGAAGCATTACCCGAAGCGAATAAATTAACAGAAGCTACAAAATTCAACATGCTCTTCATTAATGTTTTGAACAACCTAAACTAGATTCAGATAAATATAATCTTATTTCTTTAAGTTTACCTTTGGGTAATCCTTAAAGAAACAAACAATCCATGATGTTATAATCTTTAATTGACTTATAAACATTTTCAATGCAATATGTTTAATATCTTTGGATATTTAAACATATCAATTAAATAAGTAAACATGTCACTTTAATATCATTAACTATAAACATTAGTCCACCTTTGGGTGACCTACTAGTTTATAATTAATAATCTCATTTCAATAACATCATAATAATTAAATGAATAAATATTGATTATTTCAAACTAGGTCACTTTGGTGACTATTGAGTTTCTGTACAATAATATTTTAATTGAGTAAACTTTCATTTAATGTCATATAATTAAACTGCCCTTTCATGCTTTTCGGACGACTCGCAGATGAGGGGAATATCGTCCAAAAACTTTGATATCGTCCGAAAACGCATTATAGTTTGTATAGATTCAAACCAAGAAACGTCCGCATCGTCCGCATAGCGTCCGTTTCGTCCGAAATCGTATGAAAATTTGTACAGATTCAAAACGATATCGTCCACATGGGGTCTGCTTCGTCCTTAATCGTCTAAAAACGTAAGAATCTTTTACATATTCAAAACGCGATCGTCCGTTGCGTCCGTTTTCTTTAATGCTCGTCCGAAAACATAAGATTGCAACTTTAAATTGTAATTTTCATTACAGAAGAAAATCTGAATCGTCTGAAAACTTTAACTCATCGTCCAAAAACTTTAATTCATGCGTCCACATGAAGAACATCAACACAGAAAATTATTTTCTTCAGATTTCATTCCTAATTTCTTTCATGCATATTGTATGAATTTAAACATTCCTTTTCATGCATAAAACTTTTCATGAAATCTAACATATCAATTTTCATGGTAAATCAATTCGTTTATTAACCGTGTTCTGATACCAATTGTAAGTATATTTAAACGATCATACAAACAATCCTTATGTCTCATTCAACGACATTAATTCAACCATTTCATATACAAATATGCAATTAAATAAAACAATAATACCAACTTTGGTCCATGATAAAAGTAAAAGCTTTTGATGAAGATATTGACGTTGATTCTTTTATCGCCTTAAACCTTTCTCTTTAATCGTCTCTTTGATGATCAAGAAACACCGTATAGTTTTCCCTTCTTTCAGAGATTATTTTCTGTAATTCTCTTTGAGAGAAAGTGTTGTAATTTTCTCTAAATGATGAAGAAGACAACCTTCCAAAAGACATCTCTCCATACATGCACTTTCAATCATGTCTTTTCAATCAACCTCTTCAATTATACTTTATACACTTTTAATAAGGTTAAGGAGATGAAATTAAAACTCAATTAACTTAATGTCTTTTATGCTTAACAACCATCACATTAAACACTTTAATATTAAGTCAATATTACTTTAATTAACATGGACCACATTACTAGATTATTGTTAAATAATCTAACATCCTTCAAATTGACTTCCGAGTTCAGCATTTTGGAATTTGTGTAAAGCAAGTTGCAGTGCCAAATTATGCATTTTTCCTTGAGCAGCTCCCCTCATTTTCCTCTCGAAGAGTTCTCTTTGCCTGCATTGATAGTGGCTTCAGCTGATTTTTCAAATTCTGGACAGCCTTCATCCATTCTGTCGTAAAAGAAGCTTTCTTTTTCTCAGCTTTTGCAAGATGATTTCGCAAGGAGATTGTTATACTTATAAACAACTGCACTTTCCCAAGAGTAAGTTCCCTTTGACCATGATCAAATAAAAACTTGTAATGTACTAATAGCAAGGTTTTAACGAACTTACCATATCGTTATGGAGTTGAAACAATGCCAATGTTATCCCTCTTCCATGTGAATTGTTGGGCCACATAATCTTCAAAATTTAAATTCTCAATGATATTGGAAACATCACCATAGGCAACATTTTGCTTTGATAAATCAAAACCATCGCAGTGGGCGTTCAGATATTGAAAAATATTGTTTGAACTGTTTTTTTTATAATACAAATCAAAATTGGCTTTGAAATGTTTCTCAAAATCCAAGTCAAACTGTGAATTCATTCTAACATCGTCAAATCCAGTTAGTCCCAAATCCTCATATTGAGAAACCAAATCATTTTCTAAAAGTGAATTGTCTATTTCTGCTTGGGTTGTAAACTCTATAAAAGGACAATATTTATCTACTGTATTCAGACTTGCATTGGTTGTTCTCCTTGAATATGACGAACTGTGTGCACGCCTAGGGAGGGAGGGGTGAATTAAGTGTGCTAAATTTTTTCGTGCAATATTAATTTTTCTATCTCTAAGTGATTTAATGCAAATATAAATAAAATAAACAATCACAAATATAAAGAGTAGTGATAGAGAGATGACACTGATTTGTTTACGTAGTTCAGCAAATCCTGCCTACGTTCGCGCTCCAAGTTTCCGACTGGAAGATCCTTAACCATCAACCTCCCGATTAACAATGTTTGACTTCACATGTGTCAAACAAACCTTTACAGACTGTTCTCAGGGCGTCTTCTTCTGGATTGATTTTCACAGGCGTTAATCTAGCCTTGTTGACTATTTTAGGGCATCACCCTTTCATGTAACGTTTGGATACAAAGGATAGAAAATAGAAAATACAATTTAGAACTTAACTCTCGAATATGAAATCTCAAGTTGAAGATTGAGAGAGTTAAGCATATGCACTCAAATATAGAGAGAAAGTATGAGTATGAAGTTTGACAGCGTTTCTCTCTCAGTTGCATTGTGTAAAATGCAATTGGGAGTGTCTTTATTTATAGAAAACTACTCTGGCGGTCGACCACTTCTCTTTCAGTCTACCGCTTTCTAGCCGTAGGAGTTTCTAGACGTTGGCATTTGACCGTTGAAGAATTCATGCATTTTTCACTGGCAGCAGTCGATCGATCCCTTGTGTGCGGTCGATCATTGCAGCATATTCTGCAGTCACTATGCGGCATATTTGCTAGTGGTCGACCGCACCCAGCATATTTTTGAATCTGAGCTTCTCTAACATTTTTCGGTCGACCGCCTGCTCGACTGAAAAGAGCCGAGTAATCTGTAATTAAATTCGGTCGATCATTTTTCCTTAGCTCGACCGAAAACCCTTGGAACCTTCTGTTTTGACTTTCGGTCGATCAACTAGTTGACCAGATCTTTGTGCGGACTGTTTTGGTTGACCATTTTGCCTGTTTTAGTTGACCTCTTCTCTATTCTTTACCTAAATACAATCTTCTAAGTCCCAATGAATATCCTATAGACTACATGAACTTAGATAAAACATATTAGCAAACTTTAATACCCATATTGAGGGTATTTTCAATAAATATCAATATAAATGTAATCATTAAACAATTAAGCAAATTATCAATAAACAACTTATAATTTCAATCAATACAAACATCACTAAAACAAAAGAGCCTAATGACATTTAGGCTAATAGAATATCCATCAATGATAAAAGTGTTCTCCTCGCTAGATTTTTCACTATTAATCTCCAGTTCTTCAACTTTCGTTTCACCGTCCTTCTTAGCGCTACACTGTGTAGCAAAGCGGTCAAAATGTACAGCCGAAAATAGTTCCAAAGTTATATTAGGAGTGTTTGGAATGACAATTTGCTTCTGTTTTGCGTCTACCTTCTGCAACTGCAGTTGGTTCAATGCCGTCATGATCTCCTCTTGTTTTGCCTCGGAATGATCGAGACGCTCTGCTAGCTTGTTTACTTTTTTGATATGTAGTGTCCAAGCGAAAACATAGTGAGGACAAAGTGGAGCTCAACTCCTTCATGTCTCCCTCTAATTGTAGCAACATTTCTTTGTTAGCCTTTGATCGCATTTCCATCATAGTCGATTATGCTAGCTCTGATACCAATTGTTGTGGTTGGACCACAACCCGAACGAATGACGGTGTCTTCCGTGAAGCAATATTCCATTAAAATTGAAGACTATAGCAAGAAAAGAGTCTTTTGGAATAGCCACCGACTTCTCATCCAAAAAGCTTGATGGCGGCGAGTTCTCAGTTCCCCACTTCTCCATAAATAAACCAATTTTGTTAAAAATTTAAACCGAACCAAATTTCTGTCTCAACAAAAACCATGACACGATGACACGGATAAAAATACACCACATGACTGATTTAGTTAAATTTAACGATAAAAATAGATGAAAAAAGTTAAATTCATACCATGAAGACTTTATAAAAATAATGAAAATTATGTCTATTAAATCGATCATTAACGTTGATGGTTGATTGCTCATGATCCTAAGTTTATGGCGCGCCAAGAGTTCAATCTTTTTTTAACGTCATAATTTTGGCATTCTAGCAACGCTGTGATCAAAACTATAATTTTTTTAATACTATGTTTTGCATATTTGGCATCGTAGTCATGTAATCTAATGAACGACCCTAGTATCCAACGACTCAACCATGTAGTCCAATGTTGTGCAACCACTTGAAAAATAGTCGCTACAATTTTATTGTCTCTTTGACAACTCCTAAAACGGCAACACTAGTTTGGAAATTCAAAACTTTTATTTGGAATGCTCCCAATCTCTCCTCAATGGTCAAAGATTGTAACTCAGACCTTCAACCATTATTTTTTATTCGACCTAGTCGAGACTTGAATATAGGTCTAGGGAAAAGTTCCAAGATTGGGCCAGATTTGAGCTTGATTTGTGTGCATTAGGCTGTCAAGGTTCATTTAAACCAACTCATCTTATTAATAAGAATTCAACATACTTTTAAACACAACCAAGTTAAGTAGTAATGTAACACCCTGATATTTTTAAGTTGGATAATTATCGGGGTATTACCAAGAATGTTCAGAGTATTAAGACTAGGAGTGATCCAATTACGTTTTCTCTGTGTACGTGATGTAATCGAAGTGTTGGAGTTATGAGGACATTACATGGCGTATCTATACGTGTTGTCTTATGATGCGTACTTATAGGGAAGACGTTATAGAACGAGAGTTAAGTGTGAAAAAGATAGAGAAAAGTGGGGATTATAGCATTGCAGATGACTTGCAGATGAAGGAGTGTCATCCGCAAGTGCCTGGCCACACTAGCATTAGGCTTAGGAAAACTCAAGATGCATTTTCGCGTCCTGAATTCGTTGTGCAGGGGACTTTCGGATGAAATCCCAAACGATGCAGACGACGAATGTGGCGTCCGCATCGAATCTGTACAACTCGAGACATGTTGTGGATGAGGTTCTGGACGATGCAGACGAGAGGCATGGCGTCCGCATTGAATCTGTTCTAAACCTGGACAGTTTCGGACGATTCCGGACGATTGCGAACGAGTTGGAGTATCATCCGATTTACCTCTATCCGATTTTAGGGACAATTCGAATGACACGCAGAAGCTGCTGGCGTCTGCAAGTGACTTGCAGACGTACAAACTGGATGGGGACGCCTTTTCCTGTATGAAGCCTCATTTTAGCCTATGAGATTTTAGCCTTGCGGACTAGATCAAGTCGTCCGCACCTGTCCGAATCATCGCAGAACTGCGAAGACAGAGATTTAAAATCAGAATAAAACGACCCTCAACCAATGGGAGGATGCGACCCTGACACGAATCCTACCCCAGACGACGCGAGCCTATCTTTCCCCCTGTCCAGCAGACCACCCTGCCTCTATACATGCGAGTGTTCCCTCCTCTCTGAGTATAAGCTTCTTTCCCCTTCCCCTTCGGTCCATTTTTCATCCAGAAAAAGGGAGAACTGCGTGAGAGGTGTGTTGTGGAGAGAGTGAGAGCTCTGCCTTCGTGGTGTGTGGGTGAGCTGCTGAGTGATCTCTTGTGAGGTGTGAGCTAAGTGTGGTGAGCTTGTGAGTGAAGTTGTGAGATGGAAGTGTGAGCTGCTGAAGCAGGAAGTTGGAGCTGCTGTCATCCGTGAAGGCTGGAGAGCTGTCCTTGTATAGTTCATCAAATGGGTAATGAATGGGTTGTCTTGGCCAGGTGGAGGCCCTACACCCAAGTATATATGTGTGTGAGTGATTATTTTTGCTGTAGAGACTCGGTAGTTGTGGTTGCCTTAAGGTTGTTGTGAAGTTGTTTGTTGTACATTACTAGTCGCCCTAACTCTCACATATTTATCTTAGATGCCTTACTAGTTGTTGTGTTTTATGTATGTTAAATGCTTACATCCATGAAAAAGGGGGGTTGGTAAAGTTTGAATGAATCAAAGAAAGGATGTTGAGATGAAAGAAAAGTATGGGTGAGTGACTAGTGAATTTCTATTGTTGGTACTAATGGTTTTTCTTACAAATAGCCTTCCATTTAGTAGCTTGTATAGACCATTCGTTATGTTCACTGTTTCACTTAGTATAATGATCGTTGTTGTGGTAGATATTCAGAAAGCATGACTATAGTTGTTTCGTCTTCACTATTCTTGTTGTTATTCTTGTCGACTACAAGCATGTTTTAGCTATACATGTTGATAACCAATACTACAGAATTTTGATTTGTTGGAAAGCATGCTATTTGCCATGTTAGTCATTATTGATTACTGTTGTGGATGGTCGACGAGAAATGAGTTATTGTTTTTTTTCATCGATAGTTTTGTTGCTGTATAATAGCACCATGAAGTTCGTTTACTATTTTCGTTCGACCTGTAATTACTGTTGTACTTTATGGTTGAAAAGCATGATTTCCATACTCTGTTTCCTCATTGTTGCTGCTAGTTAATTATCGTGAAAAGCATGACCCGTGAGCATAATTCGTTGTTTGACTCGTTGTTAACTATCACTGTATTAGCCAAGTATTAGCCAAATAAAAGCATGTCTAATACCCATGTGCTGCTGTTTGATTTCAGTCATTAGTATATATGTGTTCACTATTTCGTTTTAATATCACCCGTTGTCTCTAGACATTATAAAGCATGACAGTAGTTATATAGTCATGTATCACCCATGTTCTCATTGTCGATTAAACGCATGATTAGATACTCCAATTTCTGCTAGTTTATTCATTTAAAAGCATGCTTAGTCGTTTATGACTTCCACTAAGATATTCAATTAAAGCATACTTAGTAAATTATGTTTTCTGCTGTTATATTCGATTTAAAATATGTTTAGTTATGCATGTTTTCTGTTGCTCCGTTTTAGTCATTAAAAGCATGTTAGTTCTATTGCATGGTCGATAATAAGCATGTTTGTCATCATGGATCTGTACACTGCTGTTTTCTTTTCTTTAAAAACATGATTTGTTGTTAGTATAGATCTATTACACTGATGTCTTTATTATTATCGAAGCATGATTTGTTGTTAGTTCTGCTACATATCATCGCTGATTTATTGAATTATTGAACGCCTGAATTGTAGTATTTTCTATTGCCGTAGTTGATCAAAAAGCATGTGAGCTGTGTTAATTTACTGTCATTTTAGTAAAAAATAAGCACGTTATGCCATCTTAAATTCGACATTAATTCATTATTCTATGTTGTCGTTACTTTCGTTATATCAAGCATGTGTTATCATTCATTTATTTATTATTAATTGCAAATCCCTTGAAGCATTGTCGTTACTTTCCGTGTATATGTTATTTAATTTAAAAGTGTTATGTCTTGTTCACATTAATAGAAACCAAATAGGGGGTACCCCCTCGGGGTGGTACCCACATGCATGAATGATGAAAAATGCTAAAAACAAGAATGTTTTAGGATCCCGGCCATCACTGAAAGAAACCCTCCGACTAAATACGCCGGAAGGGAATAAAGCCTGAAGGCGGGATACTCCAGAAGGGAAGGAACCTTGAAGGTGGGATGTGCCGGAAAGGGGACGACTAGGGAGATGGGGTAGATGGGTAGTTTAGATCTAGCCTGGCAGCTAGGATGCACCTTCACCAAGTCAGGAAAGGGACTAGTATGCACACAGGAGGTTAGAAGCCGATCAAACTAGGTCATCTCAAAGGATAACCTCCAATCTCCAGATCGATGTACGAGTAAAGAATGAACGAAGAACGAACGTAATGAAAAGAATTAGTTTGGGTGACCCCCATTCTAAGAAGAATTAAAGAGAGATATGCATATAGGGGTGGGCAGGAACCGATAAGAACCGGAACAGGACCCAGAACCGAGGTCGGTTCCGAGTTCGGGTCTTGCTCGTAAGTCTGGTCTGGGTCTCGGTTCTTTGTCTATAGAACCGATGGAATCGAGACATGTAGAGAGGCCAGGGTACCCTAACCCTAAGTTCGTGTTCTCGCATCTCGATCTCGCCTCTCGCCTCAGTTCTTGCCTTCCCAATTCCCGTATATCGTCATCGGTAACCTTGCTCACCTTCGCGTCGTCTTCTTGGTTCTCGCTTGCCTTTGCCGTTTCTACCTTCTCTGTTCTCCGTTTCTACCTTTGCGTCGTCTTCTTGGGATTATTCTATATTGTTTTCAACAATATTCTTTTAGTTTTTATTGGGTTTGCTTTATTTTTTCTGCCCACTATCCACAAGCATGGATTCTTTCTATTCTGCATTTTCAGCGCTTTCTTTCCTAGCTTCTCATAAATGGATGAATGTGCTCTGCTCTGCTCTGCTTTTGATTCCCGCTGCACATAGGGCTGGGAAAAGCAGGTTCCGGACTCGGAACCGACTTCGGTTCCGGGTTCGGTGCCGAAGGTTTGGAACCGAGAACCGATGGTTCGGTTCTCGACTGGTTTGGTTCTGGAACCGAACCCGAAATGCCCAGCCCGCATAATTGTTTTTCCCCCATTTTCTTACTAGGTAAAAGCTCACGTCCTTATTTGTGGTGTAAGTACAAATGACGAACAGATAATAATGGGCTTATATACAAGAATGACGAACAAATAACAAGCAGAGGTGAAGGATTTGCACGGACGAGATCGGGGCTGGCCAGGCTAAGGGTAAAATGAGAAACAATTGTAATCACATTAAGCTTCATCATATCTTACTCAATTGTTTAGTTTATTCTTTGCATGATTCATTTATGCTTCTGCTATATTTTACAAATGATTTATTATATAACGCTTCTGTACATTTTATCAATCGATTTTCATAACGAGTTTAAAGAAAGAGTCAGTAGCGATCCGGTTAGACGCACTCTGATACGTTTTGTTTTAAGAAGAAAATTTCAAATTTTCACGTATTTTAAGGTTTTACAAAAAATCCGGGTCGTTACAAGTAATGTCCATGAAGAACAAGTTAGTGCAGACGTTTGTTAATTCAAGCATAGACGTAAACGGTGGTTGACACGAACATTCACTAATTAAAGTGTAGATTTCTGCAGGTTAACGTGAACAACCCAGACATCCAAGACACATTTTTTAGGGAAAATGACAAATTAACCATCGTGGTTTGCGGTCAATGACAAGTCAACCACTATCCTTTATTTTCTAACAAATTAACCACACGTATGGGAAAATAACAAAGCCAACATCGTTGTCACGTTTGTCGTTAACAAGCTGATCTGGAGCCCCGGCGGTTTGTAGACAAAACGCCGTGGCTCCGTGGTTTTCCAAGAAAAGAAGGCAAAAAATTGCCTGAATGTCGCGGGGTCGTGGGATGCCGCGACCAAATTGCCTGGACGCCGCAGCGTCTTGATTAATCGGCATACATAACAACTGATGGTCCTAGAGCTCGGGCATTTTCACCAAGTTCAGACGAAAAAATCCTCTCGACTCCCAACGAAATCCTCTCGGCTCTTGATGAATTACTCTTGGCAATCACAATGTATTCTCGAGCAAAGAAATTGGTGTTCAAGTGTGGGAAGGCAATGGTGGAAGTTGTGCAAGCCGCCGCGGCTGACGATGAGCAACCCGCGGCGGTGCAACATGAAGACACCGCCAAGCATTGACAACCTAAACCCGAGCCTGAACAAGGAGAAGCCAGAGGCTCATTGGTTCGGTTCCAACCCATTACAATAGGTTCAAGGTCCAAACTATTCAGGACAACGAATTGCAAAACACGGTACGAAGATGATATACAACACCGTGAAATTATTGTTTTGAAAATAGTAGATTTGGACTCCTTGGTAGGAATGAGGATTAAATAATTGTTTGAATATGCTGGATTAGCCGGCTTGTGCCGGATGGGGGGCAGTTACTGCGAGAGAATTGTTAGAATATTTTACGCAAATATGAAACTGTACACAGAGCCATTAGAGGTGCGAATGTACTTTTTTGGAAGGGAGTTGAGGTTCACTCCTGACGATATAAATATAATGCTTGGATGTGTCCTGTACGGGCCAAGCGATGAATATTATCACGTGTCTTGGGAGCCACCATTCGTCAACCGAGGAGAAGGGCTAGCGGTGCTTAGATTGTTGCACCAGCATCCCGAGGTTACCCAGTACAACAAGCCAAAGGGCAAGAAGTTGAATGCCATAGCCCGATTGATCCACCTGATCATGACCTACACGATTTTGCCTCGGAATGGGCATCGAAACCATGTTAGCTCCACAGATCTCTATATGCTGGAGAAGGTGTTCACAGGGAAAAAGGTGGACATCAGATTTATCATCCTGAGCCACATGCATGAGGTGCTCAACAACCCAGCGAAGAACCTGTTGTACAACTAGCTCATCTAGAGGATCGTTGAGCAGTATGGGGTATCCATCTTGGAGAAAGAGCCGAGAATTGAAGAGTCGGCCAATGACATGTACAACAAAGCTAAAGTGGACCAAATGGGTATCACCCAAGTTTGAGGGGAATGGTTCCGCAAGTCCAAGAAGCAGACAACACCTCCACCCCCCTCAGAGCCTCAGCATTTAGCCCCATCACATGAACAACCGCCCCTCCTCAGTCATCTCACTTTACTTCGATGCTTGAGGAGATGTCTGCCTGGATGAGCATGATGGAGGAGCTCCTTCATATGGCGATGACCAGAATGCAGATGATGGAGGAACACCTGCAAATGCAACAGGTCCAAATACAAATAGGGGAGGAGCGAGCAGAAGAGAGGCATCGCATAGCTGAACAGTGGCATATGCGAGCAGAGGAGAGGCACTGTGAGGTGGTGGCAGCACTTAAGAGAGGTCAGAGGAGATCAGCCCATACAGCTTCCTTGTCATCATCCTCTGAAGCAACAGATGCCACATATTGCTTGTAAGTTATTTACTTTGTACGCAAGGTCCAGTTTTTATTTTTTTGTGTTTGACGTAAGGACGTGTTGTTGATTTGTAGCACCGGTGACGTAAGCCGCCAACCTGCTCCTCCAACCGTGCCTGCCGAGGTGCAGGGGACCAGTCAGTTCCCGCCTCCACCCCTTAGAACTGTGCGCGTGATACATCTTTCATTTGGTTATAAATGTCTGTTTGTTCATGTTCATGCTTTGTTTATCTGATGGTATTTTGACATTTTTGTTGCAGGCTCTGGATTTGATAGGCATGTTTAAGAACTATGTCCAAACAAATACTCGGAAGAACATAGAGATGTGCACAGTTCTTGGGGGAAAGGTGATCGGCGATGATTACGTCGTCACTAATATCATCTTCCCCGAGCAAGTTGTATGTTAGTTATAAGATTTTATCTTAATACTCATATGAACTTATATGCAGTGTTATGCGGTCAACAAGGCAGCCATTTTTGAGTTTTATCAGGAAAACCTCTACTCTCATTAGGGTGGATTCACGTAAGTAACCATCTCGTTTCTCCGGGTTGTTGTTCATGTTTATTTAGATCATCTAATGCGTTGTTTACCTTGCAGACACACCCGAAGCATAGTTGTTTTATGTCCTCCATTGACCTGCACACTCAATTTACTTACCAGCTATTGATGTCGGAAGCAATCTCCATCATCGTAGCTTCCACTGACAAAGAGCGGTATGTATTTTCCGTTGTGTAAATTCTTAATATTGCTTTTCGCGTATTTTACCAACAATTGTTCCCTTTGCATTGCAGTTCGTACGACATCTTTTGGTGTACGAGTGCGGGGATGAGGGTGATGCGACAATGCACTATTTCAGAACAATTCCACGAGCACGACGCTGCAACCCTTGAGTATGAGGGTCCGTTGTTCGACACAGTAGAGAAAGTATTCATTGACCCACACTTATCTTTTGCAGTCAAGGATTTGCGGCCGAAACGGACCAGAAAGAAGAAGGTGGCGTAGAACTTTATGTTTATGTACACTTTGTTGTAATTTGTAAGGATTTACGTTGTAATTTATGTTTAGTTGATTGTGTTTACATTTACGTTCTAATTTATGTGTAGTTTACATTTCTTTGCGAAATTAAATAACATACTGGATGAATTATATGTTTGCATGATATTGGAACTGCTTGAGATTTTTGTGCAGGATGTATGAGAATAGCTTTGGGGAAGTAAAGAAACAAGGAAGACTCTAGCAAAATTTTTATAAATTGGGGTGAGGATAAGTGAAAAGTAAATCATGTATGACTTAAATCAAGTACATAATTAAATAAAAGTGTATGGAGAAACTTTGGTGAATTTAGTGTAACAATTTCAGCTACCTGCATAACAAACTGCAGCATTTGTGCTCACAAGCCGCGGCGGCTTGTGAGCAAACCGCGACGTTTGTGCTCACAAGCCACGACATTTGTGCTCACAATACCTGTAATCAAATTCCATGCACACTCCGGAACCAAATGTATGGAACCAATATACGAATTCAAATTGCTGAAATGAAACAAATTCAAATTTATGAAACCAATTCATATTTATCAATTCAAAACTTACAAATATAGTGTACAATACAATCACATATATATCAAATCTAATCTATCAAACGAATGTATCACGGAAGGTTAAGGTCTACATTTGTGTACGTTTGTGTTTGTGGACCTTGCGTATCAGACTCCTGCAAAACACATTGAAAATGAAATTAGCATAGTTCAAATAACACTTGAAAACGTAAACGTGATAATGGGCTCACCTGCGTCTCAGGAACTTCGTCGGGAACTATCTCAGATACTCGCTCGGGGACTGTCTCAAGGACTATGGAAGGAATTGACTCGGGGGCTGTCTCAAGGACTCTGAAACCCATAAATGTGCCCTCCGACCTTCCTCTACCGCCTCTACCTCTGGCTCTGCCTTTCCCTTTGTTGCCTCTCCCGACCCCTGCACTGGACTCGCCTCCACCTTCACACGTGCGAGAATTGTGCCCCACACCCTCACACCGCCCACGAGTGACATTCAGATGTCTTTTGGGCAGCACTGTTCGGCTTGGGGTCTCGTCCACATCTCGTATTCTACGTTTGCGCGGCCTTCCTAGAAGCCTTTTAAATGGGAGTGGGATAATTGGATCAAAATTCGTCACAGGAGGCCACTCGATTCGTCCATTGATGGGGTGGACAAAGTGGAAGTACATCGCCATGTATGTTTCTTGGTGATAGCATGCATGCACAAATTCCTCAGAAGATCTCCTCGTGAAGTGAATGCATGAGACTGCATGGACACACGGGATGCCGATCAACTCCCACCGGTAATAGGTACAAGTACGTCTGTCCAAATCGACAGATTACTATTCATTACCGTTGCTGACCTCAAACTGTGTAGCTCTTGAAAACTAGGGGCTCCAATTTCGACTGGCAAGTTGTAGTTTGGTGAGCCGGTTGCTGATCATTGGATACAAAAGGTCCGTCGAGCGAGCCACCTTTTTATTTTTTTTCACAATCCTACCCATAATGCCATTTCGAATGATCTCGAACATACTTAGAATCGGTTTGTCTCGGGCTGGTTGGATACAGGCGTTGAAGGACTTGCTGAGGTTGTTGAGCCTAAAGTCGCATTGGGGGATGGAGCATAAGGCATGTTTGGCCTAGCATGTCACATCTATTCCTCGCAGATAGTTGTGGGCTACCAGGTCAAGCAAAAATAACTTAGTCATCTCTCTCTCAAATTGCCTCACAGTTGTGGCTCTAGATGCGGCCCACATTGCATCCTTTAACAACCTGCCTTTAAATTGTTTTTGAAAATTGTCATACAGGTGTCAAATGCAAAACCGATGATCTGCTTGCCTTGCCACCTCTCTGACAGCTGGCACTAGCGCTTGCAAAGATTCATAATATGAGTCAGACATTGGTACAAAATGCATAACATAATCACAGAAAGCAAAAGCAATCAACCGCACCTTTTGTTTGTAAAAAATGATTGTCCAGCCATTGTCAGATGGGGTGTTTAGATCGTCGAGCAACAATTCCAAAAACTAGCTCCATAAAGCCCTATTTTCTGCTTCAACCACTGCTATAGCAACTGGATACATTCCATCACTCCCGTCAATAGGGACAAAGGTCAGCAGCTGGCCCGGAGTCGCTCCCTTCAAGTGGCAACCATCCAAACAAAGAACCAGTCTACCACAATTCTGCAGGGCTCTATTGCATGCATCCAAGCACATGTACATCCTTTTAAATACACTCATGTCAAGGTCAACACGCAGTTAGCTTCCAGAATTCGACCTCCGAATCTTCTCGGCATAGGACCATATGAGCTTGTATTGCTCATTGTCATCCCCTTCGTTAATTTTTTGGCTGCATTTCTTGCCCTTTTATCAAGGCTGGGTGTGATGTTGACGTTGAAGTCTTTCATGACTGTCTCAATTATGGAAGAAAGGTCCCAGTCGGCCTGACTTTTAAATCTGTCTAAGTAATGCGTTGCAACCCATTTGGCAGTGGCATGACGCTTTTCCATCTTTCTGGAGCAAGTGTGAACGTCGTTGTAGAACTTTATTTGAAACGTCATTTCACCTTGCATTTTTTAGGCATGCAGGTGCCACGTGCATCCTTCCTGGTAGGCAGCCCTCAACCGATGAGCGTCACTGTGGGTGAATTTGATCCTGTACCCATTCTTCAATGCGTGATCGACAATGTCTTCGTCACTAGTGGATTGACATACTGAACGGTGGTCCTCATCGTCCTCCTCGTTTAGAGTTGCTGAGATAGAATGAAATACAATTGCAGCTTCATTTCCGATTCCACGTACTTCATTCTCAGTGGCAAAAAATGTGGCTGTGGGCCCCACTTCAACTTAATGGTTAATAACAAATTCTTCAACACTTCAAGACGCCATTTTCTTTTCAACAAATTCTTCAACTTTGCCAAAATTCCTTTCCCTTCGGCTCTTAGAATTCTCTAGGGTCCGCTAATCGCTGACAAAATGCCTCAGAATATTGCGAGAAGTTCACTATCTAGTTATACAATTCGAAGCCCAGTCCAGCAAACCGCGCCGGCGTCCTTGGACCCCGCGGCGGCTAGGCAAAATTTGGCCTACTTTTCTTGGAAAACCACGGAGTCGCGGCGTTTTGTCTACGAACCGCCGCGACTCTAGATCAGCTTGTTAACAGCAAACGTGACAACAATGTTGGCTTTGTCATTTTTCCATACATCAGTGGTTAATTTTTTAGAAAATAAAGGATAGTGGTTGACTTGTCATTGATCGCAAACCACAATGGTTAATTTGTCATTTTCCCTATTTTTTAACGAGAAACGTGACTACAAAGTGTACGTTGTTCATTTTTCATAGTTTAAAATTTTATTTATTAGTAAAATTAGTTTAAAGTTTACCTTGTTATTGATTTCATAGTTTATGATTTTTTTTATTAATTACCTAATTGTAAATAATAAATTAGTTATATATATTCATAGATGAGTGATTAGACATGACAAACGAGCCGAGCCGAGCCGGCCGAGCTGAGCCTGGAAAAGTCTGGCTCGTTGAGCCTTCTGAGCTTAACGAACAGAGCCTAACGAGCTTTTCCTAAAAAAAATTCAATCCAAGCCGGCTCGAGAGCTACAAGCCTAACGAACCGAGCCTTACGAACCAAGCCTAACGAGCCGACTGAGCCTAACGAGCTTTAACGAGCTGAGCTTAATGAGCCAAATATACATAAATAATATTATCTTATATAAATATATTATAAATTATTTTGAATATTATACAATTTAAAACTATAATAAACATTTATTATTATAGTGTAAAAAGACTAAAATTAATAATTTAATTGAATAAATATTTTTATTAATATAATAAATAATATATAATTGAAAAAATTATTTGATAAAACAAATAAAATATATATGTATACAATTAATTGTAAACTTGATTAGACGAATAACATATATATGCATATAATTAAATGTAAATTTGATGAGACAAATAAAATTTATATGTATACAAGTTAAAGAAATATATCAAAATAAAAATTACAATTTCAAATTTAAATAAAAATTTAGTCTTCGACATCCAAATTTTTGAATTTTTCTAATATGTCATCCTCTCGTTGTTGATCTCTCGTCACAGCATCGTCTCAATCCTTAATGCAAATTAGTGCCTCAACGAGTTCTAGTGCAAGTCTTCCTCGTTTATCATCGTACACACGTCTACCTGCACTAAAAGCAAACTCCGATGCTACTGTAGAGACCGGAGGTGTTAGTAGATCGCGTGTCATTCTAGAAAGAATAGGAAATGAAATAGAGTTGCCTCTCCACTAAGCCAAAATATCAAAATGTTCATCGCGAGAAATGTGATGGTTGGTGTCAAGATAAATATCGAGTTCATTTCTTTGTGAAGTATAAGAATAAACATCGTTATTTATTTCATCCAATATATCATCTATAAAATCTTGTGGAGCTCCACCACAAGCACCACTACTAGAGCTGTCATGAATATGTAAAGAAGGAATTAAACGAGTAATTGAAGAAGAAATACCTAAATTAGAAGAAATTTTATCAACCATTATACGCACTCCTTTTAATTTAAATTTAAGATTCATTATGCATGCCAAACAAAAAATATTAGGTATGTTAAGTCAATATTTTTTAAATTTTGTTTCCATTTTATTAAGTAATGCACAAAATTCGTTTATTTGTCTAAATTTTTTAAAAGTACCCGTTAATTTTATAAAAATTGGGAGAACAAGATGAGTAGTGGGATAATAAATTCTCGAACATTCATTTGTAGCTTCAAAAAATGGTTTTAGAAAATCAAGAAATAAATTAGTAATATCTCAACTACTATGATCAAGAGTAATACCTTTTGTTTTTTCACTAGTAAAAGCACAAATAACTAACCAATATGGCTTAGTATTTTTTAACATTAAATAAATAGAATTCCACCTTGTATCTACATCAGTTTTTTATTTTCTTGGTTTAAGTTGAGCAGTTTTACAATATTCTTTATATTTTTGCAATCGTATATTAGATGAACTAATATAAGAAATTGCAGATCGAATAGGTTCAATATGATATGAAATAAATGACATTCCATCTTGAACAACTAAATTCAAAATATGACAAACACATCTCATATGAAAAAGACAATTATGAACAGTATCTAATTGAAATAACTTTTTAAATTCAACAATTGCAACATCGTTAGCAGAAGCATTATCGAGTGCAATACTAAAAATTCTATCTCTAATAGCATATTCTTGCAAAATTTCAACAATATATCTATAAATGATAACACCACTATGTGGGTATTTACAATTACGAAATCATAATATTATTTTATTTAATTGCCAAAAGTCATCAATAAAATGGGAAGTTACAACAATATATCCTAAAACATTAGATGCACTCCATAAATCGAGGTAATACAAATAGACATGGACGAAGCATTTGAAAAAAACGCAATTAATTCATTTTTCATATTATTATACATTTTAATAATATCATTTTGCGTCGTACTTCTAGGGACTCGTCTAAAACCTAGGATTAATATACTCTTTATAAATTTTCATAAAACTCGCTGTCAAATACAGATAAAGGTATCTCAGATTGTGGTATATATTTTGCTACACTTTCTCTCATTTCATTATGTGAATACATAAAATTGTCACTGCCACTAGCATTTATGAGTGTTTGTGTAGGGTCTCTCACTTACTCGATTAAGTGACATTTTGTATAATGTCTACCAATTGTGCTAATAGAACGACCAGATTTGTATGCATAATGTTTAATACAATATTTGCATTGTGCTCTACTTTATATTTTTTCACCAATTTTAATATCTTTCATTTCAAAATGATTTCATACATTCGACGTTTTGCTTCTTTTTTTTCTAGGTGAAGACGTGGATGCATGTGCAGATGATTGACCTATTGAAATTGCGGGATTGTCCCCCCTAATTTTGTCAACTTGAAGTGGGACCCACAACCACATGTTTGGCCAATGAGAATGACCTACGTGGAATTAGAAATGAAGCTGCAATGCAATTGTGTTGCATTTCGTCTCAGCAACTCTACAAGAGGAGGACGATGAAAACCTCCGTTCATTATGTCAATCCACTAGTGACAAGACATGGACATGGCCGAGAGTAGGCCTAGATGCCTAACACAAGCAGAAGGTAGCTTCGCTGGAATGGGCCTTGACAAACAGTACAGTTCATTGAACAAAATTAGAGAAGAAATTGTCGATCATGCGTTGAAGAATGGGTACGGGATAAAATTCACCCACAGTGACGCTCATCAATTGAGGGCTGTTTGCCAGGAAGGATGCCCGTGGCGGTTGCACGCCTAAAAAATGCAAGGTGAAATGACGTTTCAAAAAAAGTTTTACAATGACATTCACACTTGCTCTAGAAAGATGGAAAGTCGTCATGCCACTGCCAAATGGGTGGCAACGCATTACTTAGACAGATTTAAAAGTCAGGCCGATTGGGACCTTGCTTCCATAATTGAGACAGTGAGGAAGGACTTTAATGTCAACATCACATACCAGTCTTGCTAGAAGGGCAAGAAATGTGGCAAAAAAAATTAATGAAGGTGATGACAATGAGTAATACAAGCTCATATGGTCCTATGCTGAGGAGATTCGGAGGTCTAATCCTGGAAGCTCGGTGCGCGTTGACCATGAGTGTATTTAAAAGAATGTACATGTGTTTGGCTGCATGCAAGATGGCTGTCCTGAACTGTGGTAGACCAGTTATTTGTTTGGACGGTTGCCACTTGAAAGGAGCGACTCCAGGCCAGCTGCTCACTCCTATCACCATAGACGGGAACGATAGTATGTATATGATTGCTGTAGCAGTGGTTGAAGCAGAAAATAGGGTTTCATGGAGCTGGTTTCTAGAATTGTTGCTCAATGATCTAAACACCCCATCTGGCAATGGATAGACAATCATTTCTAACCGACAAAAGGTGCGGTTGATTGCTTTTGCCTTCTATGTTTATGTTATGCATTTTGTACCAATGTTTGACTAATATTATGAATCTTTGCAGGGTCTAGTGCAAGTTGTTAGAGAGGTGGCAGGGCAAGCAGACCATCAATTTTGCATCTGACACTTGTATGCCAATTTTCAAAAACGATTTAAAGACAGGTTGTTAAAGGATGCAATGTGGGTCGCATTTAGAGCCACAACTGTGAGGCAGTTTGAGAGAGAGATGACCAAGTTATTTTTGCTTGACCCGGCGGCCCACAACTATTTACGAGGAATAGATGTGACATGCTGGGCCAAACATGCCTTCTGCTCCATCCCAAAGTGCAACATAAGCCTCAACAACCTGAGCGAGCCTTTCAACGCCTGCATCCTACCAGCATGGGACAAACCGATTCTTAGTATGTTCGAGATCATTCGAAAGGGCATTATGGGTAGGATCATGAAAAAAAATGAAAATATGGCTCGCTCGACGGACCTTTTGTGTCCAATGATCAGCAACCGGCTCGCCAAACTACAACTTGCAAGTCGAAATTAGAGCCTCCAATTTTCAAGAGCTGCGCAGTTTGAGGTCAAAAATGGTAACGAACAGTACTCTATCGATTTGGATAGGCGTACTTGTACTTGTTACCGGTGGAAGTTGATCGGCATCCCGTGTGTCCATACAGTCCCGTGCATTCACTTCACGAGGAGATCTCTTGAGGAATTTGTGCATGCGTGCTATCACCGAGAAACATACATGGCAATGTACTTCCACTTTGTTCGTCCTATCAATGAACGAATCGAGTGGCCTCCTGTGACAAATCTTGATCCAATTATCCCACCGCCATTTAAAAGGCTTCTAGGAAGGCCCGCAAACGTAGAATACAGGATGTGGACGATGACCCAAAGCCGGACAATACTGACTAGAAGACATCTGAACGTCACTTGTGGCCGGTGTGGGGGTGTGGCACAATTCTTGCACGTGCGAAGGGGGAGGCGAGTCCAGTGTAGGGGCCAGCAGAGGCGACAGAGGGAGAGGCAGAGCCATAGGCAGAGGCGGCAGATTAAAGTCGGCGGGCACATTTATGGGTTTCAATGTCCCCGAGACTGCCCCTGAGACAATTCCTTCCATAGTAGTCTGTAAGGACCCGGTTTCTCTTTATCTTTAAAAATGCATAAAATTTAAAATTTTTACACAACTTAAATCATTATTAATTGAAATCAGAGTTCTCTTCTAAAACCGAACCGTTAAATTCTCTTTCTTAAACTCGTTACTTAAACAATGAAAACTATAAGTATAAATCTTTTTATAAAAACGTAGCGGAAGTCAAATTAAACTAATTGTGGAATAAAAACAACTTATTACAATTATGTTTACAAAACCATTTTGCTCTTTCATCTTTAGCCTTGCCAACCACAACACTCGCCCGTGCAAATCCTTCATCAACCGCTCCTCTTTAGATTATTTGCAATAACATGATCACCTATACCAACAAGTAAACTATAAGCCCAAAGACTTAGTAAAGAATTGAGAAATGCAATATGAATGCCTCTAATTCATTAGTCGGGATGAGATCCACCCCAAACCGCTCTTTACTCACAGTTACATATTATATAAACTTGTATCTCAAGTTGGGAGACTAGAGATTCCTGGAGGGGAGAATGGCCGCTAGTCAGCATCTAACACCTTGTTGGTAGATCGATTCTCATGACCCGATAGGGGAAGGTCATCAATTTAAAGCTACCGGTTAAATCTGAACTACTATTCCCCAACCTTTAATTCCCTTACATTCCTTTTCTTTTACTCATTTAGATTGGAGATTCTTGGCGGGGAGAATGGCCGCTAGTCGGCATCTAACACCTTGTTGGTAGATCAATTCTCGCGACCAATCGGGAAAGGTCATATAATCGATACTATCGGTTAGATCCGAACCATGTTCCCCAACCTCTAATTCTCTTAATTTCTTTCCTTTTATTCATTTTCTTCTCACTGTATAAATATCCACCTGTTCGTGGTATTCCTTAGGGTTTCTATTATCGTGAATGTATGATGACGCAATATGAATAATAGAACCACAATGATATGATCCACCTAATGAATTCACAAGTCAATACTATCAAGAATTCTATAACGACGATAGAATAAACTACGAGAGTAATTCATGAAATTTCATTCAACAATTCAACAGCAAATTAACGCAATCCACACTAGCAGGAAATAGTAAAATGTGCATTAAATAAATAACCAACAAACATGCTAACGAGCATCGCAATCTACAGAACATAACGGTAAAAGAACAACAATTCCAATAGCGAATAAAACAACTAACATGCTTTAGAAATTTGATGGAAACAACAATGGAATGACGGCAATACCGCAGCGAGTTTCCTTGAATTAGAACATGCTAATCATACTTCAGAATTGATAGAAAATAATTATGGAACAACAACGAAACAACAACGAATTACATTTAAGACATCCTAACATACTCTGAAATTCATGGAAATCAACTACAGAACAGCAGCGAATCCAACAACTAAAACATGCTAACATGCTTCGAAATTGGTAGAAATTAACAACAACATAACAGTAAATAAAAACATGCATACGTGTTTTATCCTTGATAGCGTATATGAAATTTAATAGTGAATCTAATAGAGATTAGAATGAGTTATCATGCTTTATGTTTCAACGGAAAACTAACAATCTTAACATCAATTTAAAACGTACCACATGCTTATAAATTTGACAGCAAATTTGCAAAATGAAACAGTGAATTAAACAGCGAATAGATCATACGAATACGCTTCGGAATTGAAGAAAATTGACGACAATATAACAGTGAATTAACGGGCATACATGCTTGATTTTTAAATGTAAACCAATACGATCTAATACTATAATTTCAACCAACACTTACCACGGATTTGCTACATGACAATTAAAATACAACTATAGAATTCAAACAACATATTTAACAATCAAGCTATAATTAAGAGACAATTCAATATATATTATAGATCTTCAACAATAACTAAATGAAAACTGAATGGCATTAGAAGAGAGTTATGAGCTTCTAAAAATCAACTAAGAGTAGTCAAAAGCTAATAAGATAGCTAACCATTGAATCAATCAATCTACTTACATTTCTCCATCTTTATTAGGCATACTCTTCCATGAAATTCTTCACAAATCTATGTACAAGGAATTAATCCAACCAAACATTATCAAGAGTCACAACAATAGAATTCAAGCAAGGAAAATCCATGGAATTCAAACAAAGGAAAACAATTGACTCTACTTGTGGTGTAGGGCCTCCATTGGCCAAAACTTACTCAATTTCCTTACCAAAATTCTTTGAAGACTCATTGCACAACACCCTGCACCAAAACAGAGCATCACACTTGGGCCAATCAACACCAATTCTAGCTCACACTCGGACATACACCCACATGCATTCTCCATTATCCCTCACGGCCTAACACTCTCCTGGAGCATCACTCAAGCTCACATTTCCTCTCTGGTTCTCTCTAGACTCTCTGTTTATTCGAAGCACCGAGGAGAGGAGCACTCTCTGCCAGAATTAGAGGGCAAAGATTTTAAGCTCTCACGCCCTAGAGCACTTAGCTCTTTGTCACTCTCTTCCTCTCCCCCTCACCGAGAGCTCTCCTCTCTGTCAATTTATCAACACAGCACAATAATTCTCCAGCCACCGACAACCTCATCAATTCCTCACTGTCGGCAATCAATTCCTCACTGTTGGCAGGGGACAACAAGCTGGAAAGGAGAGGCAAGCAACGTGGAAGATTCGTGCCAATTGCCACTCATTTCAACCCAAACCGGGCCAAGCTGGAGCAACCAGCCCCTGCAAAACGACCTGAGGCTGGAAACCGCAGTCTCACCGTCACCAGACGTCGCTGTCGTCATTCCATTGACGCTGGGCACCAGAAATTGATAGTGAATCAGAAAATCGTAACATACCTCGTTCAGGTGCTGTGTCAAATCACCCGCGAAGCTTGAACATTCCCGAGCTCTAAATCGGAACCCGCGTCGTTGCAGCTGCTCGTTGGACATCGCGTATGCTAGAGTCTACCTCGTCGTTTCATAGAACTCACCAGCGAGAGCTTCTCCCTCACGATTGCCTCTCTCATTCCCTCTCGGCTCTCCCTCAATCTCTCTCTCTTTTCTCTCCAGAATGGCCCGCCTGCGGTTTCCGACACGGGTGCTACAAATCAAAAACATGTCATTACGTGAAACACAAATAAAGTAAAAACTAGACTTTGCGTACAAAGTAAATAACTTACAAGCGGTATGTGGCATCTGTTGCTTCAGAGGACGATGACGAGGATGCTGAACGGGTTGATCGCCTCTCATGTCTCTTAAGTGCTGCCACCACCTCACCGTGCCTATTTCTGCTCGCATATGCCACTGTTCTGCTATGCGATGCCTCTCTTCTGCTCGCTCCTCCCCTCTTTGTATTTGGACCTGTTGCATTTGCAGGTGCTTTTCCATCATTTGCATTGTCGTCATCAACATATGATGGAGCTCCTCCATCCTCTGCATCCAGGCAGACGTCTCCTCAGGCATCGAAGTAAAGTGAGATGACTGAGGAGGGGCGGCTGTTCATGTGAGGGGGCTGAATGCTGAGGCTCTAAGGGGGGTGGAGGTGCTGCCTGCTTCTTGGACTTGCAGAACCATTTCCCTCCAGTTTTGGTGATACTCATTCAGTCCCATTTAGCTTTGTTGTACACGTCATTAGCCGACTCTTCAATTCTCGGCTCTTCCTCCAAGATGGGTACCCCAAACTGCTCAACGATACTCTGGATGAGTCAGTTGTACGACAGGTTCTTCGCTGGGTTGTTGAGCAACTCATGCATGTGGCTCAGGATGATAAATCCGATGTCCACCTTTTTCCCTGTGTAGAAATTCATGCTGCTAACATGGTCTCGATGCTCATTCTGAGGCAAAATCGTGTAGGTCATGATCAGGTGGATCAATCGGGCTATGACATTCAACTCCTTGCCCTTTGGCTTCTTGTACTGGGCAACCTCGGGATCCCGGTGCAACAATCTAAGCACTGCTGACCCTTCTCCTTGGTTGACGAATGGTGGCTCCCGAGACATGTGATAATATTCATCGCTTGGCCGGTCCAGCACACATCCAAGCATTATATTTACATCGTTGGGAGTGAACGTCAACTTCAGTCCAAAAAGGTTCGTCCGCACCTCTAATGGCTCGGTGGACAGTTTCAAGTTTGCATAAAACATTCTAACAATTCTCTCACAGTAACTGCCCCCATCCGGCACAACCCGGCTAATCCAGCATCTTCAAGCATATGTTTAATTCTCATTCCTGCTAAAGAGTCCAAATGTACTATTTTGGAAACAATAATTCCACAGTGTTGTAGATCTTCTTCATACCGGTTTTTGCAATTCGTTGTCCTGAATAATTTGGACCTTAAACCCGCTGTAACGGGTTGGAACCAGACCAATGAGCCTCTGGTGGTTTCTTCTTCTTCCACCACCACCGCGGTTTCTTCGTCTTCCACTGACGCGTGGTTTCTTCATCTTCCACTGCCTCGGGTTGAACATCTTCCACCGCCGCAGTTTGAACGGGTTCAACAGCCTCCACCGTTGCTTTCCCACGCTTCAATGTCAATTTCTTAGATCGGGAATACATTGTGATCGCTGAGAGTAATTCGACAAGATCTGAGAGTATAGAGCCTAGAGCCGAGAGCCAAGAGCCAAGAGCAGAGAGTGTATCACCGACGGCCGAGAGTATATCGCCAACAACCGAGAGTATTTCGCCGAGAGCCGAGAGTATTTTCGCCGAGAGCAGAGAGTATTTCGTTGTCTGGTGAAAATGACCTAGCCCTAGGCTTTATGTAATGACCGAGAGACTGCGTGTCTCAAGACAACGCAGCGTGCATGCCAAATTTGACCTTCTTTTTTTGGAAAACCACGGCGTCGCGGTGTTTTGTCTACGAACAGCTGTGACGTCCTGTTAGCTTCTTAACGGCGAACGTGACAGTGATGTTGGCTTTGTCATATTTTCATACGTCAGTGGTTAATTTATTAGAAAATAAAGGATAGTGGTTGACTTGTCATTGATCGCAAACCACGATAATTAATTTGTCATTTTCCCTTAATTCATTAATAAAATTATGCTCGTCTTGAAGAACGGTTCAGTGATGGACCGGGTTTAAGAATTGATGCGGAATCTCGGAATGCTATATAAACTGAAGTTCGGTTCGCTACGTAAGCGAATTGCTGGATAGCTGCTCCAGACTGTAACCCTTTCTCCACTGCATAACTTTGCATCAATACCCGCTCTCTTTCCCGGGGAAAAACCCTAACTCACTCCCTCACACAATTCATTATCCTCGTTTCCATGGGTATGTTGATTTTATTTGTTTCAATTTTTGTTCTATTTAAGCTTAGCTTCCCCTTGACATTTCTTTATTCTCATCTATTAACTTTTCATGAATTTTCCGGCTAAACTTAGGTTTTTACGATTAGGTGTAATTGTAAAGTATGTGATGTATGGGTATAAATCTGATACCTGTTGATGCGGCATGTTAATCCTGTCTGGTTGGTTATTTGTTGTGAATTTTTGGATATTTCTTTCGGAAGGTATTCTGTCGAATTCGATATCTTTTCCTGTTTTTTTTTTTTTTTTCTGACAATCCGTTCCTTCTCTAGAGGGAAAGAAAGGAATTCACAAATTCTAAAATTGCTTCATATGGTGGTGTTTTTTTTGTCCTCGTCTCTTTTACTCCATCTGCATTTTTTATGCAATCACTGGCTATTATATTACTGAGTATTTTAGTTAATGGCATAAATTAGATGGTAAGAAGAGGAAGCATTTTTTGATGGTGCCGCTACTAGATTGTTTTAGCCTTCACCTATGCTGACATGTGTTTGGAAAACTTATATGATAAGTTTCATAATATTCACACGTGTATAGAACATAACATCCACATTTTCCATGCACTTTTTATTGTATTTACAAAGGGATAAACAACAATATTGACGAATTGATTTGATGAAATTAAAATAATTGGATTTTCCCAAATGGTAGATATTGAAGAGGAGATTCGAGCGCTACAGCTTGACTCGGCAGGTATGAATGCATATTATTTTTTTTCAATTGAAAATTATGGGCTATTAGTTCTTTTTAACTTTGGTACTCTTGCTTGTACTTTGGAATTTATCAGACGACAATAATGGGGTCGTAAATCCCGATGAGTCAAGGGCAGAAGTTGATAAATCTGATGATATGGAGGAAGGTTTGTGTAGTAATTAATCTAGTGATAAGTATAATTGTTGCCATATTTTGAGAATTTTATCATTGTTTTCATTGTCATCAATAATATCATTGCCATATATGTGATTAATGAAATTAATTTTATTGAGTAAATTTCTATACCCAGAAGGAAGTTCAGCTTCCCTTCCTCATGAAAAATTTCTTTATTTTATGAAAATGCGGAAGCTGATAGAATGGGATTTTAGATTTTACTGATGCATGTGCTTCACTTGAGGTTGAAATCAATTTCTTTCTTGTGTTTAAGTCGCGTGAAGATTCCATTGAAACTTTGATCTCGGAACTATAGTTTTGTAAACAATGTGACAGAGACTGCACTTTTATTGAAGAAACTCACACACTCGTACACATTTCCAGGTTTTCGAGACCCTAGAGTTTTCCTACAAAATACTCATCATCTCCTTACCCTTTTCCTTCCCTTTTAACTACTACTTCAACTCATTAACTACCCAATGGTTACAATAACCACCAAACACTCATTAACTACCTAACAATTACTAATTATAACTATTATTTATTAGACACTCTATCATTTACTCCCGCCCTAAAAGGACACTTTGTCCTCAAGGTGAAAAAATTGAAAAATAAGCTTCTTAACTACATCTTCATGATCTTCTTTTCTAATGAATTTGAAATCGTAACACGTTGTCTCGATCTGTTCACTCTAAAAAATCTTAAGAGAAAGTAGGCTATAATTAAACTCAAAATTTTTTTCTTCTTTCTCTGTATTTGCCAACTTATATTCTCCATTCTCTAGATGTCTTGGATCCGACTTAAATAGTAAATCAGTTGGAGGTAATTTCTCCAACAAGCTAGTTGTGACTTCATTTAATGATATCGCAAAAGGAAAAAGATTGTATCTAGTATTGGTTGAATATTTGTCCCTTTTCCAGAGCAATACAACTTCTGTGGTTGGATCATGCCCCTTTAGCTTTCCAGTTGAATCTCCCATCACATAATACGTTGCTTCATCCCACTTTTCAACTAACATTATGACCTTCTCTCCAGTTCTACTATCTTGCACAAAACCATAGACCTGATGCGGATTTCGGTCTATCGTGGACTGCTCCTTAAACTCGAGCTTGCAAGAGTAATTTCCACTGTCTTTGATGCGCACAGTTCCATAGTGATCACAATAGATTTTACCTAGTATGATATTGTAGATAGAAGTGGTGACTTTGCTCCATTGAAATGTTTCGCCATCCTCAAACTATAAGGTAAGGACCCCCAAAGGATCAAGCTGAATCGATGGTCCCCAAAACTTCCCTTTAAGATTGGAATCTGCCCAAAATTTCCACCCTCTTTCCTCACAATGACAAGCAACAATGATTGATCAACCAACAGCAAAAGCAGCTATGCTTAGAATTCTCATCAAATCATTCCCCTGCTTTCCCAATTCTAGTGCTTGATCAACCAAGTATGAGTACTGCAGATCTTCAAAATACTTTTGCAAAATATAAAGGGGTTCCTTGAAATAAACAGGAAGACAAACTCCAGATAAATCCTTCCCAATATTATCCTTGATAATTGACCACAAACCAACATGGTTCTCTTTCTCCTTTGGTTCTAGCAAGTTATCTCTTCTTTTAACAATTGATATTTTCTTCTCCTCATTTGCTTGTCAGATCTACGAAGATAACCAGAAAATGAATAGTTGTTATCATGTATACAAGTATTTTCCAAGGTTTCCCTACTACTGAAGGAAGCACTTCTTAAAGCTTCTGAAGATGAGAAATCATTTGCTTCAAAATTAATTCCATCATCTTCATCTGTGTTAGCATCTCCACCATCCTGACTTTCATTCCCCTCTCTAATATTTGTCATGCTGCCCTCAGACATCATTGAGTAAAAATCCATTAAATGCCCAATAGCTTTTGTTAAAATGCTCTTCTTTTTTAAACCTCAATTTTTATCTAAATGGGCCATAGTTGGAGTTAGCGCAACAATTCCCTTACACCAAATTAGGGTCTCTGGAAATAGGTTGCATTCTTTTTCTTCTTTCTTTGGAGTTACAATTTTCTCCGTTGCCTACTCCATTTCCACTATTGCCGACTCCTTCCTTTCCACCGTTCCTAGCTCCTTCTCTCTTGCAGTTGCGACTTTCCCACCGTCTTTTTCCTCGATTTTTTTCGTCACCGGCTCTTAGCGCACGATAATTTGCTCGCAATAACTTTCCTCGGCTGCTGATTCTCCTTCTTCGTTTAGCTCTGTGGTTGCTTCCATCCTTGTATTACTTCGCTCGGATACCTTCTTCTCCCCGACATTCCTCGCTACCTCCGTTCTTTCTTTTCTGATGATTATTTTTTCGTATTCTTCCCACTCCCTCACATTTTGAAATTGATTTTGAAGTTGATATTTCAATTCTCTCCAAGAATTAAAGGGTCTTTTGCTAGTTTCCCATTGATATCAAGATAAAACAGGACCAGCAAAACACTCTCTTGTTGTTTCCAATTTTTCCATCTCCGTCAATCGATTAATATCAAATAACCTTTCAGCACGTAACAACCACCACTCCGGATCCATTCGACTGTACATTGATAACTCCAGTTTACTGGGTAAGAATTCCTCCATGGGCAATTGTCGAGACTCGTCATTCCTTTCATTTCTACATGTTTCAAAACTTCTTGGATTTCTTTCTATTTTAGAACCCAATGAAGGTTGGTGCTTCTCTGTTATTGCCAACAATGTTGCAAGTTGCTCTTGGATAATCATAAGATTGCGTTCTATCTTATCCACCTTTTTCAACTCTTCCTTAATTTTTGCCATATCCATTTGCCATTCTTGCCATTCTACTATGCTTTATTCTTGAGACTCCCTCATCGTTTGATCCCCAAAATTATAGTTCTGGTACCAAATTGATAGGAACTACGCTTTTATTGAAGAAACTCTCAAACTCACACACTTCCAACCTTTTAAGACCTTAGAGTCTCCCTACAAAATACTCATCATCCCCCTACCCTTTTCCTCCCCTTTTAACTACTGCTTCAACTTATTATTTACCCAATAGTTACAATAACCACCAAACACTCATTAACTACCCAATATTTGCTAATTATAACTATTATTTATTAGGCACTCTATCACAATGTTGATGTTGCATGCATGCATGCTGTATTCCTAGAAATATCCTTCATCATAATTATAATTTGGTAAACAATGTTGGTTATTTTTCTACCTACAAGAATCTGTTGATACGGTAAATTTAATCTGTAACTTGTGTGCTTTCAGACCTAGCTACTTTTGATTGGCCATGATATTTTAATGAGGATATTGATATGAACAACATTGTTTAAAGATATTTGCTATGTTGTTTTTAGATTTGATAGATCAAGCCCCTGCCAAATCAATTGATTCTCATCCTACCTTTGTACAAGAAAAAGGTGAGGCTTGGGCATCTTTCATTTATTTATCCGCCAACTCTTTTGTTAATTACTAGTGAGTTATATTTTGGTTTTTGTTATAGTTTTTTGGTCTAGTTGGACCAGTAATTTTATAGTTTGTTGAAACTAGTCTACTTTATGTGCTAAAATAATGGTCAGTGTATTTACTATTCAAAATATATAGTCTTCTTTCATTTAAATAAACATAGTAAATCAAGCTTATGTATTTTGCTTTATTTTTTTGGTTAAATTAAGAGTTTTTATTTTTGATAAGTTTTATATAAATTTCATGATGACCAGACTTGCTGCCGAAATCGATTTGCTTCTTTTATTTCCATAAATAAAAAATTAATTAGGCTTTCTCATTTATTGCTTTTTTAGAGAAACTTAAAGTGTTCTAGAGGTTTAAGTGTTCTTACTTTTGGTAAAATTTTTATAAATTTGCATGTGACTGCTCTTACTGCCGATGAATTAAGCTTGAAATAATGATTAAACTCTCAAAACATAAGTACACCAAAACATTATATGGAGCTGAGTGCATTGAGATGAAAAGAAAATAACCTTACCCTCTTTGTGTTCTTTCCATCTCGCATAAAGTTATTTACTATACTGATCTTTGGAGTTCAGCCTCACTGATAAATTATGCCATTATAAGAAATACGAACTGCTAATTGACTCAACTACTACATCAACCCAACTTTAACATTGAGCTTTTCACTGTCTTCAGCATAATAAGGATTATGAATCCATTACTTTTTCTAACATCAATGGTATATGTTTACATGTGTTTTATTATTGAGAGCATTTTTTATTATGTGAGATTATATCCTTAATTGAGATGAAAAAACATAAGTTTCTACTCCTTGTACCTTGTGATTATTTGTATCACAACCGGCTGTTCCAAACATCAAGAAATATATGAAATTAAAATTGTAAAATGATGGTATGAACATAAAGCTTTCATTTCTTCATAACTCTCTTATTTGGAAATTGGTTACTACAACAATATCATGAATTGATCTCTACATGTAGAAGGTAGCAGAAGAAACGCTGTTAACTACTTAAATGTGGAATTGAAACTAATGCCTGTCAAGTATTTTACTAAAAAAAATTCTGAAGTAACAACTAATATTTTATTGTTGTTTTAAGTCATGATTCAGAAATTTTATTAGTAGAGTTTGAATTATCAAGAAATGTGCATCTTTAAAAATTATTGTTTATCATATCTTGCGCTGATTTCTTAGGTAATATTGTAGTGAAAGAGGACTTCCCCGCTGAAGAAAAGGAAATCTCTCATCTGAAAGAAGAGTTAAATGAGGCAATGGAGTTGGATAAAAAGAAACACTTAAATGTTGTCTTTATTGGTCATGTTGGTAAGCTCTCTATATTCACACACAAAATACTTTCCTTTCACAATGCTAAATTCTCCTTGAAGGTAACATCTGTTAGAAAGTTGTGCTGAATTTGTTCTTCAGACGACACATAGTACTCATTAAGCCGCACATCAGTGATGAATGCTAAATCATGGAGGAAATTGTCTAAAACTCTGTAAAAAAAGTATTGGTTAAACTGTTTCTCTTCAGGCTTGTTCTATAGTTCATGTAACAATATATTTTATGGATAGGCTCATTTTTATGTATCTTGCATAAATTTAATCTTCTGGTGGCATTAGTATTTACCTTATGTAGTCAATTCTAACTTATGTCTTCGCAAATTCATTTTCTTCCACTTCAAATGCTTAACGTAATATTTCATTTGTTGGTTTTGTAGATGCGGGTAAATCCACTATTGGAGGTCAAATACTTTTTCTTAGTGGTAAGATAGATGATCGTACGATCCAAAAGTACGAAAGAGAAGCAAAAGAGAAAAGCAGAGAAAGCTGGTTAGACTTTTTTTAAAATTTTTTTAGGGTAATTAACAAAAAAAAACATTGAACTATGAAGTCAGTGTCAACTCAAACACTAAACAATATTCGTTAATAAATAAAATGCTGAATTATAGGAAATGAACGAGGTAAATATTGTTGTCATGGTTTTCATTAAAAATTTAAATGTTTTTTTGGTGTAGATAGTTGTAGTCAATAACTTATTTTCCGTAGCGGAAGACAAGTATTCGCTACTGACAAATAATTTTCGGCATTAGAAACGTGTCTTTCGTTGCGAAAACTAAATTCTATCTTTTCATTAGCATAACCGGAAGGTAAAACACGACTCCAACCTGAAGCACAATTTCAACATCAACTTGAAGCATGATCAGTAAATTTCCAATCTATATGAGATTGTTTCTATTAACCGATCTTCAGGACTAAGTCGGCAGACGATAGGTACGGAGTTGATATGAAAAATCATTCGATTGTATATAGAAGAGTATATTTCGATACATTGACTGATATGAGAATAGAAGACACGTTTCTGCTGAGAAAACTAAAATTCCATAGCAGAAGATAAGTATCCATTGCGGAAATTACCCTTTATGTTGCGGATACTTGCCTTCCACTGCAGAAAATAAGTCATTGACTACAATAATTTCATGTACGGGTTCGCTGTCGAAAGACAATTTATCCGCTATGGAAAAAATTTAAATTTTTAACAAAAAATGTGATAACGATGTTTGCCTCGCCAAATTTGTTCTGGCAGTAGAGTTGTGTCTAGCAGAAGCAGTGAGGAATAGTGGTGATTTGTTTTGTTTTTTCTCATTTGATGGTCAATTTAATTGTGAAATATTTTTATTGACCATCAAACTAAGACTATTTGTGGTGCTCCGTGCTGCATTATTTTTGCTCATCTGATTGAGTATTTATTTTTTCAAGTATTTGATTAAATAAGCGGCCGTCCATAATGTCAAAGGATGCAAGAATATTGTTTGTCCCCAATCTTGAGATTTGCAAAGCATATGGTGAGCATATACATTAGATGGAAAAAACTACCTCAAATGGTCTCAAAGTGTCCGTTTGATTATGAAAGGAAAGAGAAAAATTAACCACATTCTAAGGATAGGACCAAAGCAGGGAGATCTTATTTTTGAAACGTGGAATGAGGAAGATGCTATGATTATAGCGTGGATGTGGAATTCTATAGTTCCTGAAATCAGTGACACTTGTATGTTTTTGGCAACAACAAAAGAAATTTGGGACGCACTTCAACAAACATATTCTAAGGATGTAGTCCAAATATACAAAGTCAAGGTTAAGACAATGACAACAAAACAAGGGAGTAAGACACTCACAGAATACACAATCCAGTTAAAATCTTTGGCAAGAACTTGATAACTATAGGGTAATAAAGACTAGGTGCGTAGAGAATGCTGCAATTTTGAAGGAATTTATTGAACAAGATAGAGTATGTGACTTCTGTGTTGGTCTTAATTCAGAATTTTATCAAGTACGAATCCAAATTCTAGGGAAGCAGAAATTTGCTAATCTAAATGAAGTTGTTGCTCTAATCTGAAGTGAGGAAAGCAGAAGGAATTTGATGTTGGAATCACATAATTTGGAAGGCTCTGCTATGGGTCACCTATAATGACAATGATTCAACCACAAAAAAAGGCCGACCAAACCAATCGAAGATTCCAAATCGACATAATAAGGATACTTTATGATGCACATATTGCAAAAAGGCATGACACACTCACGAGAAATTCTGGATGCTTCATGGGAAACCTTCGAGCAGGAATTGGGGACAAAAAGAGGAACATTCAAGGGACAATGGTCTTGTTAATGTTGCAGAAGTACATAAACCTGAATTCGCACCTCACGAATCAGGTAGACTCAGTCAAAATGAAGTTGATAAATTAAGGGCTTTAATTGGTGGCTTCGAAAAATCTCAAGGAAGAGGACTCGAGGAAGACGATTGTGCATGTTACAGAACAAAGGTTCAGTCAATCCAACCTTAAGGTTCAGTCAATCCAACCTTAATTGCTGGAAATAATTTTTGTTTGGTCAATCCAACCTTAATTGTTGGAAATTATTTTTTCACTAATCTTAATATCTGGAAATTATTTTTACTCCATCCTTAATTGCTGGAAATTATTTTCGCTTCAACCTTAATTGCTAGAAATTGTTTTGTTCTCCCGGTCCAACCTTAATAGCTAGAATATTTTTTTGGTTTGGTGGTCACTCCTCTTCCCATCCTTTTCGAAAAGAAAAGTAGAATTGTTGGGTCTCCACTCACCAAAACCCAATTTCAATTAGAAGAAAACATGAGAGACTTGATGTTTGAACCTACAGTGGCCTCGATAAACCATCAAGTACTCCTTATGTGCCGATGCGTAGCCAATTAGCTGACGTGCTTACTAAATGATTAAAAAGTTCAATTTTTCAAAGCATCATATCCAAACTGGGAATGGAAAAATATTTATTCACCAACTTGTGGGCGAGTGTTGAAATATACCCTCAAATTTAATTTATTATTATATTAGTTTACTTGAATAATTAGAATTATGTTTAGATTGTGTTTATCTAGTTAGTTTAAGTTATTTTAACTTAGATTTAAGCACTCATAAATCATAGGTTTGAGATTCAGTTTTTGTTGTTGTTAAATACTTTGATTATTTAGAAGAAATTAATGAAAATATTATTTTTTCTTCAGTTCTTTATTTTTGACCCTACTACATCATCTAAATCAAAATATGTGATGTATTAATTAGATTCCTGCTTCAAGTTTGACCTTAAACAAAGATTGTGCAACTCGTGTCATTTTTGATGGGTGGAGGTATTGGGAGATATAGTAGTAATGTGGTTGCACTCACTACATTTTGTGATTAGGGTTGTTTGACTGAGAAATGTCTCATAACAGTAATTTTCTTCTTTAGATTCATCGACATGATGTAGAAGTAGTAGGTTGTGGATGGAGTGGAATCTTTTTTATCCAAGTAGATTCCTTGGCTCTTAAGAATTAAGGATGATTTTTTTACTGAGGGCAAAATAAGTTGATATTGTTGTTTTCATTCAATCAATGAGAGATTTGGAGATGTGTTATGAGTTGGTTATGAGGTGGAATCTAACAAGAGAATATGTGGAGGAGAGACATATACTCTTTCAACTTCTTTAATTATTTCGTGATTTAGTCTATTTGATGACAAAACTTAATCTGTTTCTTTAAACATTTAGATGACTGGGCCCCTCCTAAAAAAGTGGTGGGGGATATAGCAACAATGTGGATGCACTTAGAGTACATTTTGAGATTAGGGTTGTTTGACTGAGAAAAGTTTCATAACAGTAGTTTTCTTTCTTAGATTCATTGACATGATGAATAAAAGTAGTTGGTTGTGGATGTAGTGGAGTCTTTCTTATCCAAGTAGATTCCTTAGCTCTTCCAAAATTAAGGATGATTTTTTTACTGAGGGCAAGATAATTTGATATTGCTGCTTTCATTCGGTCAGTTATGGATTGGGAGATGTGTGTTATCAGTTGGTTATGAGGTGGTATCTAACAACAGAATATGTGGTGGAGAGACATATACTCAGCTAACTTCCTTAATTATTTCGTGATTTAATTTATTTGACGACAAAACTTAATTTGTTTCTTTAAACATTTGGATGACTAGGCCCTTCTTCCTAAGAAAGTGGTGGGGGATATAGCATTAATGTGGTTGCACTTGGACTACATTTTGTGATTAGGGTTGTTTGTCTGAGAAAAGTCTCATAACAGTAGTTTTCTTTCTTAGATTCATGGACATAATGGATACAAGTAGTAGAATGTGGATGGAGTGGAGTCTTTTTTATCCAAGTAGATTCCTTAGCTCTTCAGAATTAAGGATGATTTTTTTACTTAGGGCAAGATAATTTGATATTGCTATTTTCATTCGGTCAGTGATGGATTGGGTGATGTGTTATGAGTTGGTTATGAGGTGGTATCTAACAACACAATATGTGGTGGAGAAACATATATTCTGTCAACTTCCTTAATTATTTTGTGATTTAGTCTATTTGATGACAAAACTTAATTTGTTTCTTTAAACATTTGGATGACTAGGCCCTTCCTCCTAAGAAAGTGGTGGGGGATATAGCATTAATGTGGTTGCACTTAGACTACATTTTGTGATTAGGGTTGTTTGACTAAGAAAAGTCTCATAACAGTAGTTTTCTTAGATTCATCGACATGATGAATACAAGTAATAGGTTGTGGATGGAGTAGAGTCTGTGTTATCCTAGTAGATTCCTTAGCTCTTTAGAATTGAGGATGATTTTTTTACTGAGGGCAAGATAATTTGATATTGCTGTTTTTATTCGGTTAGTGATAGATTGGGAGATGTGTGTTATGAGGTGGTTTCTAACAAGAGAATATGTGGAGAGACATGCACTGTCAACTTCCTTAATTATTTCATGATTTAGTTTATTTGATGACAAAACTTAATCTAATTCTTTAAACATTTGGATGACTAGGTCCCTCCTCCTAAGCGAGTGTTTTTACCTCTTGCCTTTGACAATTTTCTTGGGACACAAATTTGACCGGACTTCTTTGGTTCCCTGTTAGGCAAGTTCGGTTAGTGTGGTGAGTGGGTGGACTGATGGCGCCTTGAAATTAGTTTTTTGATGGGAGTCCCACTATTTTGTATTATCTCTGTCTGCATGGGTGTTAATGGTCGATTCGGTTCCATTTCAGTGAAAAAATGAATTGAACCTAACAGATATTTTCTCTTTTTTTCCCCTTTATCAACCAAAAATAAACAACACTCTAGAAGAATCTGAATCAAACATAAAAACATTTTGTATTGGTTTTTTTTTTTTATTAGTATAAAGGCAAAAACTTTCTGCCTAATAAAACTATGGAGAAAACTGTTTCAAGATTTTATTTTTTTGTTTTTGATTTCTGTGATCTAAAGATACTGAAGTGAAACTTGCATATGAAAGATTCTGAAGTTGGGTTTATGACAATTATTCTGCAGATCTGAGAAAAGATGGGGAAAAACAGAAAAGAGGGATGGTTACATTTCTGGGTTTTAGTTTTAGTTTTTTGGTTTTGTTGAAAAAGATGGGTGGATTGGGTTCGGTTCTTTTTTGTTAACTGAATGGCACATATTTGTTGTCTCATATTTCCAATTGAACTTCACCCAAATTATTTAGTCAATAACTCAACCGATAGTTTGATTTGGTTTGTACCATTGGAATTACTTGATTAACAACCCTAATCAATCTTTAATAGGGTTTCAACTTATTTCACCAGCTTTTATTCTCATAAGGAACTTAAGAGAAAGGTAAGCTACCATCGATTAATCTTTTTGTTTTATGATTTGTGTCAGGTATATGGCCTATATTATGGACACCAACGAGGAGGAGAGAGTTAAGGTATTGTTCCTTTTCATTCACTGTGACATTTTTCTTATTCACTATGAGTTTATTTTATGTTGAAAACTGTTTCTGTTAAACAGCTGAAATTTGATAAGTTTTTTTAATAACAAATGTGAGTGCAGGGGATAACTGTGGAAGTTGGAAGAGCATATTTCGAAACAGCATCTACAAGATTTACAATTCTTGATGCTCCAGTGAGTGAACTAGTTCCTAAAATGCACTTTATCTTCCTTATTAGATGTTGGAAGAATTGTTGATTGCACATTGCTACTTGTTGAACCAAAAGAAAGTCATGCTACAAGATTTAAAATGCTTGCATGTGGTGTAATTTCTGTAGAATAAATTGTTTGAGGGATATTAAGAAGTGTTTTTTTTGTCCGACTTTATTGGTGTTAGTGCGTATTACCCCCTACAATGATTTTTTTTTTGTTGTTTCAATATTTTTGGACTTGTAAGTCAGTTTCTCTTCTAGTGATTCATCAAGTTACATAACTTAAGTGTTGAAAAAACATTTGATTCACTGAAAATATTGGAGTTGTATGTGTTCATTATTAATGATGTCTTTGCACTGCTCTTTCTAACCATGCAGTGAGTGTTTTCTTGATTACTTAATTGTTCTAGTTCTAGCTCAATGGATATGATAAAGTTAGAGTCTCAATGTAATGCACTTATTATAGTGCATTTTTTTAAAGTGTTTTTAGGATCCTTAGATATTTATTTAATTATATCTTTTAATATTCTTTATTTGTTTTTTATTTAAAGGGATGAGAGTAGCATGAGGGATATTCATATTTTTTTGAGAAAATTGCTATCTCTCGAATGTCTGCGACGTTTTATAATTTCGTTATGAAAATATATGAGGTTCGTAATAATGATATCAAAGCAAAAATATTTGGGAGAGTCCATTTTGGGTCAGCTCTGCAAAGACCTTAGGTAAAAAATGAGGATGTTCCTTGAAGAAACTTTTCACGTGGTGAGAGCGTTGAAGGCATACATGACCACAACCTTGAAGCAGTTGACTTTTCTCTTGGTGTCACAGCAGGGGAGAAAAATCCATAGTTTTATGGGTATGGGTGAGCAGAAAGCAAAAGAATAAGAATTACAAACGGAAGTGGGAAAAAAGGCAGCGTCAGAATCAGAAGGAACGTCGAGCTCGTCGGAAAAAATGACAGCACTTGAACCCTATCATGTTTGGCCGTCCTTGACAGTAGGCGAAGAAAAATTGATAGAGAAGGACAGAGAAGTGCTAAGCGATTAGAAAACCAACGAGTCGAGGTTCAATCTAATAAACTCTGACGGCTAGACGGCGGATGGCTTGATGAGGGGTGGCTGGAGCCGTTCTGTGATGGAGGAAGAGACATGGTCGAAAGATGTTTTGGAGAAGATGCAAGCCCCGCCTAAGGACCTAGCGATTCCGATAATATCGTCTTTAGAATTGGCAGCAGTAGATGGAATTTTGTTTGGGTTTCTAACAAGATATGAGTGTATGGCAGCACAGATGAAGGCATTCTTCGATTCAATAGGGCAACTTTGGAAGAAGGCGAGTGTTGTTTTCTTCAAGGAAAAAAAATCATGGTTGTATATGTCGATGATAAACCCTATCAGGAAGGTTTTCTCTATCAATAATTACAAGATCACGCACCTTGATAACTAAGTTTTCATTGGGCGACGAGTAATGATAGAGTTAGAGTCTCAATGTAATGCAATTATTGTAGTGCACTTATTTTAAGTGACTTTTAGGATTCTTAGATATTCATTTAATTATGTCTTTTAGTATTCTGTTTAGGTTTTTATTTAAGGGAATGAGAGTAGCATGGGGGACATTCATATTTTTTGAAAAAATTATTTTAAGGGAGGACTAGCAGACCTTTCGAACTTTTGCAACATTTTGTAATTTCATTATGAAAATATATGGGGTTCTTAACAAGATGTCAACTATAACTAGCAAGACGACGAGGAATTTTGATGAAGATGCATTGATGAGTTACCTTAGCATGGAGAAGGAATGATCATAGTTTAAATATATTTTTTCCCTCAGTTTCTGATTTATGTTTCCTCTCTGTTTCTCAATGTGTAGATGTGTGTATGTCATCCGTCAGTGTTGTCCTTGTATTTCTATACTTAAGGTTTCGTATGATGTGCATGATTATTTGTGGAGGTTGATGTTCACTTAATTTGTGTTTAGGGTCACAAAAGTTATGTTCCAAATATGATCAGTGGCGCATCCCAGGCTGATATTGGAGTGCTGGTGGGTTATTTTTTTCCTTTCTGTATGACTTCTCTTGTGTTTAATCTTTTTGAATGTTTGATATTCTGGATCTATTTTTTATTTCATTCTATTGTGATAGGTAATTTCTGCTCGCAAAGGAGAATTCGAAACAGGATATGAGAGGGGTGGACAAACCCGTGAACATGTGCTTCTTGCAAAAACATTGGGCGTGTCTAAGCTGCTAGTTGTAGTTAATAAGATGGACGATCCATCTGTGAATTGGTCAAAGGAAAGGTTCTTTTCATCTCTCTCTTTTTCTCAGTCAGTCTTTTGCATGTACATCTGTATACAATGAAAGTTTATTCCTTCGTTCATTTTCTTCAGGTATGATGAAATAGAATCCAAGATGGTTCCCTTCCTTAGGTCGTCAGGCTTCAATGTGAAGAAAGGTACTTTAGGACTTCAAAGTTTTTCTACAATTTTCTCTTTTTAAAGCCTAGCTGGCTCATATATTATGTAGTGTAATTTGGGAATATAATCAGAGATTGCCGCTACTTTAATATGTCATCTTGTGGAGTTTGTTGGGAATTCGTAACATAAAGCTACCAAATTGTTGGTATAAAACATAAATTAGGTTATTGGTCTCATACCTGAGAAGTTGCATGAGACATGATAATTAGTGTTATTTTCTTGTTTGATTGGGTGACAGCAGACGAATCTTTTTATAAACTATAGGGTATGTTACATATCCAGGAGTTTGTCTGTATTTGCATATTAAAATCTAAGCTATCCTTATTTTTGTGCCTAAATGGTCATCGTAATCTTTGTTGGGTTTGATCCCTCCTGGAGTACAGTTTATACATTTAGATACACATTAATGCTTGACCACTTGCGATTCTCCTGTCATAAGTCAATTTTGGGTTGCCGTATCAAAATATTTTTATATAGCAAAACTGTACTTGTCTCGTTGCCCAGCAATTGCTTTCCTCATCAAATGTGCGGAATTATTTTTAGCTTAGGGCTATGTGTTATGAATTTGATGATTTCTGTTAGGAACTTAACCAAATTTGGGAATATGATTATACTTGGTGGGGACTTCTTTACCATTTTGCTTATTGCAATTATGATTTTGAGTTATTAGACAAACTTATGCGACTTTGCAAATAACGGTTTAACAAATATTTTTGATTTATGGAAAGTAAGTAAATGATTTATCCAAAGTGAAGAATTGATTACTCTTAAATTGTTATATATTGTTGAAAAAAATGTGGAATACTTGCTGATTTTATTTATTCTTTTGATCTGCAGATGTCCAATTCCTTCCGATATCTGGTCTCCTTGGATCAAACATGAAAACGAGAATAGATAAAAAAACATGTCAATGGTGGGATGGTCCCTGCTTGTTTGAAGTTCTTGATGTAATTGAAGGCCCTGTAAGAGATCCGAAAGGTCCATTTAGGTGAGATGGTGCCTTCCTTTTAGTGACGATGTTGTTCACTCCTATTCTTTTACTTCACTTATTTATTTTTTAATGTTACACTCCAACTCGCAGGATGCCTATAATTGACAAATTTAAAGACATGGGAACAACGGTGATGGGCAAAGTTGAATCTGGCAGTGTGGGTGAGGGTGATTCTTTGTTAATTATGCCGAACAAGGTTCACCCTGAGTTTGATTTTATTTTTTGAATTTCATTTATTTTTTTTCCCTTTAGGCATTTTGGCTTTTCAAGACTTAATAGCACTGCACATTGATCTGTAGGTTCAAGTAAAAGTTGTTGCTATAAGCTGTGATGAAAACAAAGTTTCACGTGCTGGACCTGGAGAAAATTTACGGGTTAGATTATCTGGTGTTGAGGAAGAGGACATATCGTCGGGATTTGTCTTGTCAAGTGCTGGTAAGTTCTTAACAACATTATAAATCAGTGTCTGAAAAGTTTGTCAGCCATCAAGTATTGTTATTATTTTTTATCTTCCTTTAACCCGTTTATCATATCCATACCCTATATGTGGTTTCTCTCATTTGATGATTTTGATGTAATTTTTTCTACATCAAAGCTTTATTTCTTTGTGCAGTGACACCAATACCAGCTGTTACTGAGTTTGTTGCACAGTTGCAGATTCTTGAATTGCTGGAAAATGTGAGCTTTTATGCTTTCTTTTACTCCCTTTTGTCCCCAAGTCTTTTGACATTTCTAGGGTTATAAATGGTGCAAAATTTTATTTTTAATCATTGTCGTGATGCTTTCATTTAGGCTATTTTTACTGCTGGATATAAAGCAGTCTTGCACATTCATTCTGTTGTTGAGGAATGTGAGATTTTGGAGCTTCTACAACAAATTGATCCAAAGACAAAGAAACCCATCAAGAAGAAAATTCTCTTTGTGAAGAATGGAGCCATTGTTGTGTGCCGAGTCCAGGTTTTCTTTGTTACTTTGCCCAACCTTAAAAGACAGATTATTCATTATAGACTAGTCATTAAGAATTTTTGGAAATAGCAAATTTCTTGAATGTTATAGATATCACATGTAAGATTTAAACTGAAAAAATTGGCATGTTCTACTAATATCTACGCTATCTGTAATGGCAATTTCTGCTTCAAGTCATAAGGCTGTGATTGTTCCAGTAATACCCAATTTGAAACCAATTGCACGGGAGGATTCACCAGTACGAGTAGTTGTTGACATCTATTGGTAAATATGGAAAAAGATGCAATATTTATTCAACGATGTAATTAATGATGATCCAACTCAAATGGAGGAAAACTATACAATTTTTCGTTTGTTTTTTTGCATCATATTTTAGCGAATTATTCTGTGAAAGACTATGATATACATATCCAAAATGATACAAACTGTGTCATCAATGCTGTAGCTTTTGCTTACTCTTTTGTTTGAGTTCCTTGAAAAGTGTAGGACAAGTTGGATTATGACATGTGTATGTGGATTTGTGTTCACCAGGTGAATAACTTAATATGCATCGAGAAATTTTCTGATTTTGCACAGCTTGGAAGATTCACTCTTCGCACAGAAGGTAACATTAAGAAATTTGGATTTTTATCATTGTTATCATACTGTTGTTAAAGGGTTAAGTCTATTTTCACAGGAAAGACAGTTGCAGTGGGAAAGGTCACTGATCTTGCATCTTCAAGTGCTTAGTACAATTTTGGCATGAGAGATGGGTATATATTCTACTTTACAAACCTACTATTTTTTTGAGGAAATGTTGGAAGTTTTTGGATTTTGCTTCTGTCTTCCCGACTGTTCGAGAGGTTGGTCGCTCTCTCCACTATCTTTCACAATTTTTCCAATGTCTCTCCATACTATGATTACTATCTTATACCCTTACATATTTTCCCCTTCCAAGCAATATAATAAATTCCCACTCTCCCCCCACATTAAGAAAAAACAACAATTATAGATAAATAACTTGAACATGAAAAATCACAACAAAGACTCTCTGGAGGCTAGTTTCTCCTCCTCGGCCGCCTAGCATAGGTGGATAACAATGGAGGATGTTTATCAATACCCTCACCTAAAGTTTCATTTTGTCCTCAAGGTGGAAGTGAAGAAATTGATGATCAATTATGTGCATGAAATCAAAACTTCCAAACCCGATGGACACTGATGAACTCCGCGAAGAGATTCGTGTCCAACTCGTAATTCTTTGTTAGTCAAGAGCAACGAAGGCAAGAGTAAAGAAGCCGGCTGTTGAGCTCCTAGAGCTTTTCGTAGTTGGAAGAAATGAAAGACTGGATGAATTAAGGACCCTGATAGAAAACTGAGATCATAAGCCACAAGCCCACCTTGACTATTATGGGAAAAAGGACTGTAGAAGTGAGGACTAAGTTTCTCATTTTGTCGCTAAGCAAGAGAACGTTGACGATACGGCTGCAATTTAAGATAGACCAAATCATTGAGTTCAAAAGTCACTTTTGGGCGGTGGCGATCGGCTGCTTTCTTCATCTTGGATTGAACTCGGCTTAAGTGATGCTTTAACTCTTCTAATATAACATCACGATCTTGAAGTAAAGAATCTACTAAGGAAACTAGAGAAGATTCTACACATAGCAAATAAAGACAGGTGGATCGCGGCCATAAACGACACTAAATGGACTAGTATTAGCTAAAGAGTGAAAAGAAGTATTATACCAATATTCTGCTCGAGGTAGCCAATGCATCCACTGGTGAGCCTTGTCGCCCACAAAACAACAGAGGTAACTTTCCAGATAGTGATGACTTCAGTTTGACCGTCTGTTTGGGGGTGAAAAAGAATGTTATTCTGCAATTGAGTGTCATGGTGTTTAAATAGTTCCTTCCAAAACATAATAAGGAAAACCTTATGTCGGTCAGAAACGATGGAACGTAGAAACCATGTAATTTAACATGTTGAATGAAAGACATAGCTATGGTTAAAGCCGTAAAAGGATGTTTGAGGCCAATAAAGTGAGCATATTTGCTCAAGCAGTCGACGATGACGAGAATTAAATTCATTCCTGCTGAACTAGGCAAACCTTCAATAAAATCTACGAAAATATCGTCCCAAATGAGATTAGGAATAAATAGAGGCTATAATAGCCCCGTTGGAGATAACGCTTGATACATGTTTCGTTGACAAATGTCACAGGTAGCCATAAACTGTTGCACATCCCGTTTCATCCTTTGCCAGAAGAATTATGTTGTGAGTCGCTGAAATGTTTTAAAAATCCCTTAGTGCCCCCCAATAGCGCCAGCATGAAACTCCCTTAGTTGTAGGGGAATGATGGAAGATCCCTTAGCAACCAACACCCGATTGTGAAAAAATAACCAGCCATTATGTACTGTGTATTTAGGACGTTCGTGTTGCTGTGTCTGCGCATAAGTATAAATTGCCAAAAAGAGGGTTCGATCGTACCTCGGAATCAAGTTCCTCCCACGGAATCAAAGCGACCACCGCTACTCCAAAATGCTCTGGTTGGTGGGACAACGCATCAACAGTCTTGTTTTCTAATTATGGTCGATATTGAATCTCAAAATAGAAACCCATAAGCTTGGTTAACTATTTCTGATGATCGGCATTTACCAATCGCTACTCTAACAAAAACTTAAGGCTACATTGGTCTGTTCGAACTGTGAATTTCTTTTCCAATAGATATGGTCATCACTTCTGAATAGCAAATGCTATAGTCTTGAGTTTGCGTTTATAAACTGAGTTTTGACGAGCTAACTAAGAAAGAGCTTGACTAAAATATGCAATAGGTCGACCATCATGCATTAATACGGCCCCAACGCCACTACCTGAATCATCCGTCTATGACAAAGGGCTTAGAAAAATTTGTATAGCTAGAATGGGCACTGTTGTCATAGCTGCTTTTAAACAAAAGAATGCTTCCTCTACCTATGGGCCCCAAATTTGTGATAATAACCTGTAAGGTCTAGAAAACCTTGAAGTTCCTTTAATGTGCGTGGAGTCGACCATTGTTGCATATATTCTATTTTAGACTGATCTGGTGCCACTCTCTTGGCTGAACCAATATGCCCCAAATATTCTAGTTGTGGCTGTGCGAAAAACTGCTTGGCTCGGTTAAGATAGAGATAATGGTCTCGAAGAACCACAAATACGAGCTTACGGAAAAATAGCCTAAAGACATCGTTTATAACTGCATGAAAAGTCGATGGCGCAAACCACAAATACATCGTTCATAACTGCTTGGCTCGGTTAAGATATAGACAATGGTCCCAAAGAACCACAAATACCTAATCCAGATGTTGCAAATGTGACCTAGAATATCATAAAAAAAACTAAGATGAACTTACGTAGAAATGGCCTAAAGACATCGTTCATAACTGCCTGAAAAGTCGATGGCGCGTTACTAAGGCCGAAAGACATCTCAAGACACTCTTGGTGCCCCTCTTGAGTTTGAAAAGCTGTCTTAGGAATATCTTCAGACCGGACTCGTATCTAATGGTACTCGGACTAAGGTTGAGTTTGAGAGAATCTGTACCCCGTGCAGCTCATCTAATAACTCATCAATCACGGGAACAGAGAATTTATTGTGAATGGTTACTTGATTGAGGGCACGGTAATCAACACAACCGTCCTTTTTCACTGATAACACTGAGCTAGAGAATGGGATGCCATTATGTCAAATTATCCCGGCTGCCGGCTTCTCATTTACAAGCCTGTGGATAGCGATAAGGTCGCACACTAACTGGAGACTGATTTTCCTTTAATATAATGACATGTTCATGAGCACGAATGAGTGGTAATCTTGAAGGTGTATTAAACAAAGTATGGAAACGGTCTATGAGTCGATGAACTTCTTTAGGTATGGATTCTAAAGAAACAAAGTCATCCTTAGTTAGCAGCAAGTTGTAACATTTCAATAAAATCCCTTCTCCTCCCCCCTTAATTGCCTTAAGTGCTTTTAAGGAAACTACATTTTTGCAAAGGCCTGGATCCCCTCGTAGTGGCTTGGGCTGATTACTCACCATAAGTTCATTGTTAACATGGCCCAATTAACATGCATATCTCCTAAGGTCTCTAGCCACTGCATTCCTAATATAAATCATAAGTTTACAACTTCAATCAAATAACTTGACAAATCCCTTGACTTTTGACCGACAACCCCGTGCTTATTAAAACACCATAACTACTAGTATTATCCAAGGCCAAATTAAAATGTTGCCTAAGGTCCGTCGAGATGAAATTATGGTTTTCTCTACTGTCAATTAAGACAACCATGGATGTACCTTCTATTTCCCCAGCAACTTCATGGTCTTTGGAGGAGTTAGACCCACCATTGAATATACCAACAACTCCACAGCTGACGGAAACAAATCGAGTAATTCATCTTCCACTCTTTCTGCAATCTTGTCCTTATTTTCCTCCTCACCTACACCATGGCAGATCAACACAACTTGCAGCGATGACCGATACTATACTTTTCATTGCATCGATAAACAAAGCCCCTTCTTTTGTTTAGCTTGTAGTTCGGCGTCAGTCAATCTCCTGAATTGAGTGTACAACTTAGTAGCAACTGATTGCACCGGTGATTGTCCATGATTGTCATTGCTTTTCGTTGTTGGATAATAGGGCGGATAGGAGTTGGGTTTGACACTAGTCATAGTAGAGGTGACAAACGAGCCGGCCATACCGAGTGGAGCTTGAAAAATTCCGGCTCACCAAGCCTAGGCTCAAAATTTTTTTTAACTTGAGCCAGCTCGCGAGCCACAAGTTAAACGAGCCGAGCTAAGTCGACTAAACGAGCCTTAACGAGCCGAACATACATAAATATATTAAATTTATATCAATATAATGTATATTTTTTTAAAATTTAATTATTAAAATTATAAAAATTATTTATTATTTTAATGTCAAAATATAACTATTAGTCATTTAATTAAAAAATTAGTTTATTAATGTATAAAATGACATGTATTGAGAAAAAAAAATTATTTGAGACAATCCAATGAAAAAGTATATCATATGAATATAATTACAAATATGTAACGTTACATATTATTGATAGAGTATTACAAATTAAAAAGTAAGAGATTAAGATATTGAAAGAATTTATGGTGAAAGAAAAATTAAGGAGAAATGTGGTATTTATAGAAGAAAGAAAGTGAATAAAGGAAAAAGAAAAAAGAAAAACAAGAGGGAGGAAAGAAAGAAGTGGTGAGAGGATGAAGCAACACTAATATATAAATGTGTTTTTCATTAGTACTTTGGTCATATGAATTTTGTAACATTTTTTGATTTTCCATCAAATACTACACATCCAACAAACACACATAACATATATATAATCAGTGTTTCTAACTATGCTCAAGAAACTATTGACTAAAAAAAGATATGCAAATATTATATTTTGTTGAATTTATATTTCAATGACCAATTTTGAGTTAATTAGTCTAGTTAACAATGAGATTTATTTAAAATAACTAAGTAGAAAATAAAAAAGCTCACTTGGAATGATAGGTGTTAGTTGAGCAACTTGCTTTAATCGATAAAACTTTCATTGCTGCATTTATACAAACAGATAGAGTGTATTTGAAAGTGGATGTGACAAACGAGCGAGCCGAGCCTAACAAAGTTGGGCTCATTGAGCCTAGCAAGTTAAACGAGTCGAGTTTAACAAGCTCGTCTAAAAAAAAATTCAAACCAAATCGGCTCATAAGCCATGAGTTCAACGAGTCGAGTCAGGCTCGGCTCGCTTCAGTTTCGAGCTGAGCAAGCGAGTTGGCGAGCCAATCACTCATTTAACGTCTCTAAGTCATAGTAACTGTTGGTCGGTCGGTGTAAATAAAATTTGAGTTCATCGACGACAGTGTTCAAGTCCCTCCAACTGCTTTATGCCTCTTAAGGATAACTATTTTGTCTTCTATTCGTTGGGTTGTTTGCATAATTTCCTCACAGTGCCTTCTTACCTCACCACCAAGAAACGTTCAGAAATTGTCCCTTCATGTGAAGATTGAAATCGCTCTAGAAGCCTATCCCTCAAGGTATCCTAATTACGAAAATTTTTACGACCATCTTCCCATTGTTACCAAGCGAGTGCCTCACCGTCAAGATGCACGAGCCCGTCAAGATGCACGAGCACGACATATAACTTTTCCGCCTCCTTCCAATGATGCACGAGCACCAGAACACCCAATCATCTGGATCCCTTCCTTCGAACATGGGCATCTCTAAATTTCTCACCCGATATTCACAGTAAAATTTTTGGTCATTTTAGGGACTAGACACTAGAAATTCGGTGCCATCACGGAGCTGCTAGACAACCGTTCTGGACCGCAGACTCACCCACCTCGCCAAGCTTAGCCCCAAACTCGTGGCGGTGGCTCTAGAACTATCTGTCATCTTCAGACTCCCCCTTCGTCACCTTCTATTTTGCTCGAACCAAATCCTCTCACACTCTTTACCCAACATAGAGTTCTGTGTAGCGGTCAAGAATGCAAATTTCTCCAGAATAGACACAATGTCTGCCCTCAATGCCCCGACTTCGTGAGTGATGCGTTGCTCCAAAGTGGGACTCCATGTCCACCTTCAGCGATCTGACTTTGAGAGAGAGCTCCTCATGTAGCGAACCCATCTCCAATCGCACCTGGCCAACCTCTTCTCGGACTTGACCAACTCTGTCATCTCCCACGACCTCCCTGGTAGCTAGTCTCTCCTCCTTGGCCGCCTAGCATTGGTGAATAACTATGGAAGATGTTTATCAATTTCATTATTTGTTTTGTGTTGTTTTTCCCACCTTTCTGACATTGCTTTAACACGTTTGAGCACAGAACAATACTAAATTTAGTCAATCTTGAAAACTTGAGATATGAATGTCAATAGATTTTTAAGCTTCTTCTTTGAAGAAAAGAAATATTGTTTGGTTAGGCCTGTGCCCTGCATTTTGTCATTTAAAAACCTTTTTTTTTGTTTTCGAAAGTGTATTTTAAAAAAAAAATCAGAGTTTTCTGTAAACAAATGGTGTTTTAAAAAATTATTTTTGGTTTTCTGCTAAAAAATTGTGAAAACATTTTGTTATCAGAACAATTCTGAAAAATATACCTATATATAATCCAAAATCCCTCGAAGATTACCCAAATGTTGGTAAATATATCCTCAGATTGTGGATCTTCATGAATATAGGTGGCATGGAATTGCCTATCACAGTAAATATAAAATATATTTTTCCAAAAATATGTGTAGTCTATTAAGTGATAGAATAGTTATGACATAACATCTTCTATTTGTAATTGTTCTTTAATTAGTATTCTTTCTCGAACTATTTCTGGGAGTGAATTCAGTATTGTGAATTGGTATTCATAGTTTGAATAATCTCCTTGATGATGCAGTAATTCATTGGCGGAGAAGCCGAGTCGGCAAGACAATTTTTCCGCATGTCCAGATCAAGCATCGATGCCAGGGGTTTGAGTCGGTATGGCTGTGACTCGTTTGAACCGTCGGACAATGGTTTATCGTCGCACATCCAATTAGCTTATAATTTATCATGACTTGATGAGTTTTTTCTGGCTATTTCCAGACACAAATAAAAAGAAGAAGAATGAAATTCCATATATTTTGGATATATGTATCTTTCTCTTGTGGCTATGGGTGTAAAGTTTTCTCTTAGTACCCATTTAGTCACATATTTAATCTGATATTGATGTTGATTTTGATTCTCTTGAGCAGTGAGCTGTGAGTTAATTTATAAGAGGGTCTTTTAGTGCTTATCTATAAGTGTTTATTGCAACTGTTTTTTGAGTAAATACACTGACTCAAGTCCTTGCAGTTTAAAAGCTCTTTTAGATGAGTCCTTGAAATGAGACTTTGTAAAAATGGCTTTTCGCCGAGGAAATATGACTTTTCTTGGCATTTGTTATTTGCAGATAAAGAACAAGTCATTGTTATTTTTATGGAAAAATATAGACAAGTTGTGATTTTTTCATAAATAGTAAAATAATTTTAAATCATCTACCGTAAAAAACATTATATATTTTTTTACAAAATTTTTTAAATTATAAAATTAAAAAAAATTAAAAAAATTTTATATAGTATAGGTATTAGTTTTTTTGTTTTTATTGAAAGTCTTTGAAATTATGAGTTCTTATAGTTTTTTTTTGTGGGTATTAATTTTTTTTCATTGCGAGTTATTTGAAACGATATGATCGAGTCATTTCTTTCAAGTTAACGATAATATTTGTATGGTTTATTTTTCATAGTTGAGTGTTTTATTTATTAGTAAAAATTGTTCAGTGGTTGACTTATTATTGATTCATAGTATAGTGGTTATTTTGTTAATTTCTCTTATAGTTTTAATTTTCTTAATTTGGATTTTGTTGTTTCAATTTTGTTTTTAAGTAGTCTTTAGTCGATAAATTTGTTGTGATTTTTGTCAATAGTTTTAGATCCACCTTGATCAAAGCTCTTAAATCATCTCCATCAATAGATTTCTCCTTTATTTTTTTTTATCTATTTTTCAATTCTTTTTTTATAATTTAGAATTCGATCTTTCTGGATTCACTTGGAAATGTCTTGCGCAAGAGCCGAAGTTGCGTTTTTTCATCTACCAACCCTATGTTCTTTGTACTTTATTAATCCTAGATCTCTGTTTCGAGTCAATCTATCAAAACGAAGGCGAACACTGTTCGGAATCCATTGGAGATGTTCGCTTAATGTAGTAGTCGGGGTTTGTGAACCTCCCTTCTCTAAAAGCCTTTTCTTTGACATCAAAATTTATCTCAAAGTAGAATTGATTTATATTTTTTCATCATGGAATAGAATAATTACAAATTAAAGTCTACACATTTAAGCTTGTAACATCCTCCGGTACTCCCAGTACAATATTGTCTGCTTTGAGCTGAATTCTGTACGGTTTTGTTCTTGTGGTTAGCCTAAAATGTATTGTACTAGGCAAGGAGGGGAACTCTACTTATAAACTATGTATTTTCTACTTTCCCAATTGATGTGAGATTGTGCACCTCTACTGATATGAGCCGGACCTACACCTAAGTTTTTCCTAACCTTCACAGGATGGGTTGCGATAAAGTTGGTTGGCATAACATATATCATCCAACATATTGAGTTCAACAATTGATTCTGTATTTAAAGTATTTAACTACGTCTAAGAGTCCCCAAATGTTAGTGAACGTAGGCAAAGGAGACACCCTAGAGAGGGAGATGAGATCAAGACAAAGACACTAGGAGACTAAATTGAAGTAAGAAGAAGATGTGGCTCTCTAATTTTTTTTTTTAATGAAAATACAACAAAAAAAAAAATTAATTTGGTCCATTCGAGAGTTCAAAAAAAAAAAACGTTTGAACAATAAGTTAAACGAAAATGTTGGAATTCACAGTGGAAACATATATTTAAGTAGCAGAAGTGTTGATATTCGCAATAGGTACACATGTGTGGATTTTTAATTTCAAAAGGACACGTGACCACAGAAATGTTGGCGTATGTAGAAACGTTGGTGTTCATAGATGAATGCACGTGTGCATATATTTAATTTCAGAATGACACATGACCGCAAAAATGTTAGTGTACTCGGAATCGTTGGTGTATATGCCAAATGATGTGTGTTCGCAAAAAAATATATGAACGTGGCGAATGATAATTGGCAGACAATATGAGTGGTACAAATATCCACAGCGAAAACGGATATTTAAGTAATGGAAGTGTTGATGTTCGCGAATGAATGTCTGTGTGTAGATATTTAATTTCATAAGGATACATGGTTGCAGAAGCGTTGATGTCCACAGAAATGTTGGTGTATTCGCTATTTAACAGACCCTTTAATGCTAAGAGTGTCCATTGTTAACGCCTTAAAATTTGAGGTGTTAGATAATAAAAATAAAATTTTAAGTTGTTAATTAAAAAGACTTTCATAGTTCAGGGTTAAAATTCAACAAAAAAAAATAATTGAAGTCACAATATGTGAGATTTATTTAATTTGGCCCATTCAGAAGCCCATTAATTAATCAAGTGGGCCTAACACGAATAAGGGCCTATTTTCAGGATCCGAATGAACCTCGGCCTTTACCCGGTTTATGAGCAGGACATATTGGTAATTTGAACTCTCGGTCGAACTTTCTCGTTTTCTCCCTCCTCTTCTCTGTTTCGTTCTAGGGTTTAGTCCTCATATCTAACTCTCCCATCCTTCAAAGCAGTTCATTTGTTCAAGTTCTGACAGTGTATTTCTGATTTTTTTGAAGCTTTATTGCTTGCTAATCAATGGCGGCTCCCGCGGCTTCTCAACTTGGATCCTCGAAGACCGAATCCTTCATCGACAACAAGCGGAAGGAAGATATTCGCCATGCCAATATCGTCGCGGCTCGATCCATCGCTGATGCGGTCCGTACGAGTCTCGGTCCGAAAGGGATGGACAAGATGATCTCCACTGCATCTGGAGAGGTCATCATTACTAACGACGGCGCGACGATTCTCAACAAAATGGAGGTACTTCAACCCGCTGCGAAAATGCTCGTTGAACTCTCCAAGTCTCAGGACGCCGCTGCTGGAGATGGAACCACAACCGTTGTTGTTATTGCAGGTGCGCTTCTGAAACAATGCCTTATTCTTCTGTCTCATGGGATTCATCCTACTGTTATCTCCGATTCTCTCCATAAGGCTGCTATTAAGGCTGTCGATGTGTTGACGGCCATGGCGGTTCCAGTTGAGCTATCTGACAGAGAATCTCTGATTAAGTCCGCGAGCACTGCGCTCAATAGTAAGGTTGTTAGTCAGTATTCCACTCTGCTTGCGCCGCTTGCAGTAGATTCCGTCCTCTCTGTTGTGGACCCTGAGAAGCCAGATATGGTTGATTTGAGGGATATTAAGATTGTGAAGAAACTTGGTGGTACTGTAGATGATACTGAGCTAGTTAAGGGTTTGGTTTTTGACAAGAAGGTTAGTCATGCTGCTGGGGGACCAAGCAGAATGGAGAATGCGAAGATTGCTGTGATTCAATTCCAGATTTCTCCACCAAAAACTGATATTGAGCAGAGCATTGTTGTCTCTGATTATACTCAGATGGATAGGATATTGAAGGAGGAGAGAAATTATATCTTGGGTATGATTAAGAAGATTAGGGCTACTGGATGTAATGTGTTATTGATTCAGAAGAGCATTTTGAGAGATGCAGTGACAGATCTATCACTGCATTACCTTGCAAAAGCAAAGATATTGGTGATTAAAGACGTGGAGCGAGATGATATTGAGTTCATTACCAAGACGCTCAACTGTTTACCAATAGCAAACATTGAGCATTTCCGGGCTGAGAAGTTGGGTTATGCTGATCTTGTTGAAGAGGTTTCACTTGGAGATGGGAAGATTGTGAAAATTACAGGGATTAAAGATATGGGGAGGACAACTACCGTGGTTGTTCGTGGGTCAAATCAATTGGTAATAGATGAGGCTGACCGAAGTTTGCATGATGCATTGTGTGTTGTTAGGTGCTTGGTGAATAAAAGGTTTTTGATTGCTGGTGGTGGTGCTCCAGAAATTGAGCTGTCTAGGCAGCTAGGGGCATGGGCAAAGGTGCTACATGGGATGGAGGGTTATTGTGTCCGCTCATTTGCCGAGGCTCTAGAAGTTATTCCATATACTCTGGCTGAAAATGCAGGATTGAACCCAATTTCAATTGTGACGGAGCTGAGGAATCGACATGCACAGGGTGAGATCAATGCTGGGATCAATGTGAGGAAGGGTCAGATTACAAACATTTTGGAAGAGAATGTGGTGCAGCCACTACTGGTGAGCACTAGTGCTATCACCCTTGCCACGGAGTGCGTGCGAATGATTTTGAAGATTGATGACATTGTCACGGTGAGATAGATTTGATTGGCATATGCTCAAGAATTGAAAGGGATATGTTGGCTATGTTATCCTGTTTTTTTGTGCGATTTGAATTACTATATTATATTTAGTTCCTGGTGGACTATGGTTACTAGAAATTTGAGGTGTTCTGTTTCTCATTGCCTGCTCAAAACTTTGTTTCTACATTTTTCCTCTGGAAATTTAATGGGGTTTTTCTTGTGCCGGAATCATTTCAAGTTCGTGGTTATAATGAGGTTGATAAAGTACATATCTTTTTGTGATTTTGGTGAGATTACTTTTAATGTCTTTAGAATGTTCTGGTTTCTTGTTGAGGTTCTAAGAACCTGGTACCTTTAGATGGAATTCTTGTATTCCTGCTTGGCAAGGCTTTTAAGATTTTAATCTGCCTGTCTTTTTTTGCTGAGGCTAAATTCAGTTATTAGGAACTAACTGGGAAGGAGAGTTATAGATTTTGTGTTGGATAAAATACTAAAGAAAAGCAGCAAATTCTCCGTTTCACGTTGAAAGATGGACACGTCCTTTCTGCAAAGGATGATTCCACGAGGGCAATGTGGAATTGCTGCATGAAGCTTCGAAAGGTCCTTTCTCTATGACTTCAGACAATGTTGCATCTCCAGTTTATAACCCAATGCAGTTTTAGTACTTGTTTGATTTGCATATTTTACAGCAGGTAACTTCTAATTCAGCCATAAAGGTTCTATATAAACTCTTTTTCTTGGCGCAAGGACTGGGAACATAGAATTTGAAACTTTAGGTGGAAGCTATTCGACTGTTTTTTTCACTTGTACCATACAATCTGTGATACTGTTAGATTGACAGAATATTTTCTTCTTTTGGAAGGATTTCTAACTTTTGAGCGAAATTTGTTTGACATCTTTTTGCATTAAATGATTTCACAGTTGAAGAATCAATTTAATTTTCTTATATTTCTCTTTTTTACGAAACATTAACGTCTTCTATGTCTTGTCTCAAATTGTCTAACAATTTCTTATAAGTATTTATATGTTTGTTCAAAGTTGAAGTTAAAGTTTCTTTTTGCTTGACAGACATGCTTTTCCATAGTAATTGCAAGTCACCATAGGGTTATCATGGTTTATTGGTTTTGTTTTAGTGAAGTAATTTTATGCTCTACATGTTTTGCTTCTTTTCTTACTTTCATTTGTATTAGTATTTGTACTATTTTCCATCTTAATTCAGCAATGAGTCTGAATCGAAGTTTGAGGTGTCTGTCCGTCCCAATGTCGCTCGTCCCATCGGGCGATCGTCGTAGTTTGCACTCACTCGTCACAACGTCACTAGTAGTCTCGCACTTAATTTTAGGGTTACTAAAGTCAGGTGTTGGCCATGTGGCGGGAAACTGGGTACTTTAATTATAATTTGGAGGGGAATTAAGCTGAGAGACGATCGGAGTGGGTTGAGGGACATCCGTCGCAAACTGAGAGACTTTTGTTGTAAATTAAGAGACATCCGTTGTGGGTTGACTGACGTTTGTCGTGCGTTGATGGACGTCTGTTGTAAGTTGTGGGACGTCCCTAGGCCTTAATACAAAACGACAACGTTCCCTCATGGTCCCACTCTACAATGGATGTCCCTCATTCTAATACGACGTTATCCCTTTTAAATAACAGACGTCCCATTCCACTACGGATGTCCCTCATTCTAATACATCATCCCTTTTAAACAATGGATGTCCCACCCCTAACAATAGACGTCCCTCATTTTAATTCCTAATACAACGTCGTCCCTTTTAAACAATTAACGTCCCACTACACAATAAATGTCCCTCAATCTATTTGGTTTAGTTTTACTTGGTTTTCCTTTATTAGAACCAATATTCGAACAAAAAACATTTAATTATTTTTTGTTTGATTTCAAATTCCTTTTTTTAATGTTGAAAATCGAACCAAACTGTCCCAATGGGAAATGAAGAAGGCAAATATCATAGTTACGTTTTCTATAAAAAAACGTTGTGACAAACGTTGCAGTCATATTTTTTGCTTAAAAACCGCAAAAGACATCACATGGAAGTCTAATAGATGTCCAAGGATCAACCTTGGATTTCCTTCAACGATGAGGGGTGCTCAAGGCCGATCCACGATGAGGGATGTTTAAAGATCAACATTGGGGTCATTGTAAGGATGAGAGACGTCTATAGTGATCTCTAGATGGAGAGACAAATATCCTATAATGAGGATGTATGTCTAGATGGGAGGAGGGGCGCTGTTAGATGAAAGTTTTTTCCCCTTGGAAGAAGGGATAGACGTCTTGTAATGAGGATGGACGGGTAGAATGGAGATGGGCATCCTCCAAAGGCGTTGGCAGACGAACGCTTTTGCACATTGGATGAAGGGACAAACATCCTTCCATGTGGATGGACGATCAGGATGGAGGATGGGCATCCTCCAAAGAGGGTGGCAGACATTATGTTGAAGAGGGGTAACGTGCAAGACACAATATTTTAAATGGGAGTAGACGAAGGTGTTGTCCGTTGGATGAAGGGGTCGGATGTCCTTCATAGATGGGGGATGTCTATCGCTGGAAATGGACGTTCAAGATGAGATTATTGAAAGATAACATCATTTAGCATTGAGGGATGTTCATGGATGCTAGAGAACGTCCATTAATGTTGAGAGACGACGTCGTTTATTATTGAGAGACACTTACAACGGACGTCCCTCAACTTACAACAGACATCCCCTCAGCTTACAACGGACGTCCTTCAACTTACAACGGACGTCTCTCAATGCCATGCACTGCACTCAATACGAAACGACGACGTTCTCTCATCGTCCAAGGCGTTGAAGGACGTCCATTGTCACGACCCGACCTCCGATCCCCTCAGGTACAGGTTGTGAACCGAATTCTCCTCCTGAAGAACAATCACACAACTCACCAATCACACACATGCGCTTGCATAATTTGGGTCACATAAAAATAAAATTCAACGCAAATAAGGAAATTTATATTATTATTTATTTACAAAACTGTGTCCAATTTTATTTTACAAACATGAGCTGAATTAAAACTAAATATATTAAAATAAAAACTCAAACTATACCACTGGATCTATGTTGTGCTAATCATCCGAAACTGATTTTTACCTTTTTGTCATTGAGCTGTTAACACATGTTTCTGAAAAACATCATAAAATAGAACCATGAGCTTTTTTGAGCTCAGGAAGAATGCTAATATAATTATTCAATAAACTATACTAATATCACAACTAACCATGTACTAAACCCAACATGATTAATCCTCACATCCTTAACTTCCAACATATAACTTTTGATCAACTTTCATGATTGCACATCTTAGGATTTATGTTTTATCTACCTCTTTAGATATTATAATTAATATTTTAACTATGTGATACACTTTTTTATTTAAGAAGTGTTTCGTGCATGTGTAGATATGTTTAAGCCTATGATTTAGATAACCATAGCCTACCTTTTTCCATTCTCATGTGCAATTATTCTTCATGCACAACTTATTTCCATACATATTTAATTATTAAATACTTTCAACACAAATCTCATGTACTATTCCAAATAAGTACCACCAAATTCTGTAGAGTACTTATACTATAATTTCTTTCTACTTTCCAATATGATTTGGATCACTTATTCTATTATGATCTATCTATTACTATTACTATTTAGTAACTTTCAATTAATGTCTAGTTCTCAAACCATCTCTTAGGTACTTTTATAGTTTATCTATTACCAATACTAGACATCTCTAATGTGTCTAAACTCAAGTTATCTAGCTATCTAGACATTTACAAGGTATGTCTAATGTTGAATCATCTTAAGCAATTTCTAATTAATGTCTATCCCATATTATCTAGATATTTCTATTTAATGTTTATCACAAACTATCTAGACATTTTTAATTAATTTCTATCACCAATGATCTCTCTATGTGAAAGAATTCCTCAATATGATGCATATATCAATACCTAGACTTATGATATAACTGATCGTAGCCTAGTTACCATCAAAATTCATCTAACTATGTCATCCCATGACTCAAAATTATGCAATAAATAGATATGAAATGCATATCACGACTCTTCTTTCACAATGATGCAGTGATACTGTGAATCATTGCAATGCTCCATTTATTATTAAATGATCATATTATTTAACAAGTACCGTTTTATTAACATGTAACGACCCAGATTTTTCGTAAATCATTTAAAATGAGTGAAATTTTGAATTTTCTTTTTAAAAGTAAATCAGAGTGCGTTTGACCGGATCGCTACTGACTATTTCGTAAAACTCGGTATAAAATCACATTTAGTAAAACTTATATGGAAGCGTTAAACCAAAATCAATAATGTAAAACGTTGCGGAAGCGTGAATACAATTTAACTAAAGAAAACAAAACATTCAAATACGATTTATTACAATTTAACTTAATTAAAACAATTTTTCTTTTGCCCTCTTTATGTCTGGCCAACCATAAGCATCCCTCGAGTGTGCAAACCCATCATCCCTGCTTGCTATTGTTTGTTATTTATCTTTCGCTACTCCTAGTCCGTGCATTCCTCATAGCATACTAGCACCTACATCTACACCACAAGCAACTGTAAGCCCAAAGGGCTTAGTAAGGAAAAAGGAAAATGCATTATGCTTATGACTCTCTTTAGTTCATTTGGAATGGGGGCCACCCAAACCAATTCTTTCATTTACATTTTCTTTCTTTCTTTGTTTACTCATACTTCGAGCTGGAGATTAGAAGAGCTCGTAAGGGATGGTATAGTGGGTCAGACCTAACCTCCTATGGACAACTAGGTCCTGTTCCCGATATGGTAGGGGCATTTTCTAATTGTCATACTAGAACCACTACCCATCCGCCTCCTAACTCCCTTTTCTTTTCATTCATTTCCTTTGTCTTTTCATTATCATTTAACTTTCCTCACAATGCATGTGAGTACTACCCCTTCGGAGTACTCCCTACTTGGTTCTATTAATATGATGCATGAACATACATTCTCAACCTAACATGATGCATGATGCTTCCCAATATGACATTCATAGGAATTGAAGTGCACATTTAAATAAAGTAACGATAATTGAGAACGCATATAAAAGAATGACAGTAATTGAACGTGTACATTAAAATAGAAGTAACTGGAATTGAAAGCACATTTAACATGAAAAGTAACCAACCAAATGGAATAGCACGCTCAACACATATAATGAATTTAAACAAGGAAAGCATACTTGAACTATTAGAACACAATACTATAAATCGATATGTCAATTCTTCTAGTTAATTTCCTAGACCATTTTCATGCTTCCTATATTTAGTAGACTAGATGATTATCATATGTGAACATAGTCAAGTTCAATTGCTTTACATGCTTTTACTCTTCTTAACAATTCATAACATGCTACCGAGAAGACAATAACAAAAGCACTTATAAAACATACAAATAATTACATGCTTCCCACTCTTATTATCTAAATGATTTAAACATGTTCTGAACAACCATTACCAACTAATTACACATACTCAAACAATTACTTTAGTTTCTCACACTAGTTCGTTAGCATGTTCAAGTTACTAATTATCTTATTTAGTGTGCATGCTCATTCGGTCAAGTAATTCGTTTAATCATGCTTACTAAATGATTATCATACTCAAGTGTTCATTATTAATTATCAACTAGTTAACATGACATGTACAGCCTAATTAATTGCATGCTCAAGTTTAATTAGTTTAAATCTAATATTTCATATTTATCCCACATGCTTTTCTAATTGATTTTACAATCAACTAATCATGCTTAACAGTTAACTACATTTATCCTGCTAAATAAATATCCTAATTAATTATCATGCTCACTTACTAATCATATTTAATTAACATGCTTATTACTTAAGGTTGACATGCTTGAGGTTTAGATATTGATTAACCAGCTAGCCAATTAATACGCTTCACAATTCCTAAACAAATCAATTACACTAGTTCATTACAAGCTAAACAGTTAACATGCTGACCAATCAACTAAGCAATTCATACATCAGTGAGTCACTACACAAATACACAGAGTATTAATCATACTAACAACTAACATAAACATCCTAATTTAAACTACATTCTTATCACACACATTCTAACAAAAGGTGCACAGCAGACTAACAAAAAAAGAATCCATTCATTAGGGCTAACTCATTTTCTAGCTTATCATTTTCTATTTCATCATAACTATTTTATATTTCACCACATTCATTTATCAGTCAATAACATCTACAATCATAACACTAACAATCTATAACGCAGGAAACATCACAGAATAACAAAGTCTACATATCATCAATCACAAGCTAACATCGAAGGAAATACAACAGGGAGTCATTCAAGGAAACTAAAGTAACTATTAGCTACTAGCACTCGACAATTGATTGGCAGTAAGCATTCAGTTAACAATAACACTAAACTCACACACTCATACTTGTGGTGTAGGGCCTCAATGGCCAAAACACCCCTTAATCCTTATCTCAATTCTTTATCGTGGGTTAGCACATGGTCGTTATTCTTCCTTCCCTTCCGATACCTTCACAATTTAAAACGTTCATTTATTAATAAGATTAAATTTTAACGTCTTTCTAATCCCTCGTCACTCATTAAAATCTTCTAAATAGAATCATTCTCTTAATTGCTACTTAGCTTAATAATTAATCATAATATTCGTATTCGATTACCATCATACATTCGTCCAGTCAATAACTCCAATCTAACCAACATAACATATTTCCAAAGCTGTAATTTAACAAGTTTATATCCAAGTACCATAACACTTCAAATATTCAACGACTAATTATGTGATTCCCCCTCCATCTCCAAACTACAGGGTATCATTTCGTAACCAAAACCGACACTTCTATACTCACCACTGCCCATCGACAAATTACCCATTACATCCATAGAATAAAGACACAGAACATCCAATAAAGGTGGTAGTTAACAAAATTACTAATTTAACATAACATACACTTATTATCTCTAAATTTGTACTTCATGGGTCAATGAGGCAGTAGCTCACCAAAGAATAATTATCCAGAAACCTAACACTTCAAAGTTAGCAATCCAACATTCCTTCTAAAACCCAACATTTTCTCACCCATAATTATATTCAGAAATTCTTAGCAAGACAATAACTAATATAAACATTGGACTGACATTCACAACACAAATCACAGATTGAAAAACGAAGGAGAAAGCTCACCATCCGAAGCTCTCAGCCAATCCCCTCCATCGAGTGATCTGCTTCACTATCTCTGCCTCACAGTCAATATCACCTCCAATAAATCATCAAAAATCCATCCAGAATATCCATCTCAGTGTAATAGCATACTACCGACAATTGCAAGAGGATTTCGTTACCTGAGGAACAAAGAACAGTCAACCCGAGCAGTCAAATCGGTTGGAGCACACGGGTCTGAAAACCGATGTCTCGGATATGCCTCTCCGATGCCATCGCTCCCTGCCGATCCATTATCTCCGGATTCCATCCCAGGAACACTGTCCTCGGCCGAACACCATGTCACTGCCATCCCGTGCCGTCGTCGACTGGAATCAACAGAGCACCGACGATCGACGCCAAATCCGACGACTCGATCTTGTCTGTCCATAAGGTCCGGCACTTCACATCGTCGCCAGCCGTTCGCTCGCCGTTCGCCTGACCAGGAAGAACCCGAGCTCAAGCTCGCCGTCGTCTCGCCGTCCTCGCGTCGTTGCTCCTTCTCGCGGGATCCATCTCTCTCTCGCAGCCTCCCTCCTTCAACGCCTCTGTCTCTCTCTCTCTCTCTCTCTTATTTTCAGAAACACAACATTTAACCTAATCTCGCCTTTTTAACTTGTCTCTAAACCGAACCAGTCAGCTTGAACTGGTTTAACCAAACCGGTTCAGCCATTCCAATCTCCTCTTCACTTAATTTTTCACTTTAATCCCCACATTAAATTAATTATTCAATTAATAGTTGATTCAAAACAATTATAATTAATCTCAGCATTATAATTTAATTAATTAAATTAACATTTATATTAATTACACAAATTTTAGTTTTATCTTCAATTAGTTATTTTCCCTTTTCTCATTTCGTCAAATGGCCGAAGGCCAGACGAAATGAAAAATGTTGAACCAGTCTCTTCTCAGAATCGGTCCAGTTAATCGAAGATACGTCCCCATTTATTTTAACCAAATCCAATTATTATATTTTTAATTCATTAAATAAATATTTATTTTATCTTGATTACGTTAATTTCAATAATATATAGTTTAATGAGTACGTTCTTGGTAATACCCCGATAATTATCCAACTTAAAATATCGGAGTGTTACATATGAAATGCATATCATGACTCTTCTTTCACAATGATGCAGTGATACTGTGAATCAGTGCAATGCTCCATTTATTATTAAATGATCATATTATTTAACAAGTACCGTTTTATTAACATGTATGTGAATGTCAACATTTATGTGACTATCAACATAAATAATCATATACCATCATATATAATGTCGCACACAACCATGAAACCCTACCATACTGGCCACTGTCTCCAATAGGTGTGTACAAGGCTAGTGGAGCAAAGACATCCAAAAAATGTGAGCGCCCCTATGCGAGCCTTATTGAAAGGGTCCTCAACTATCAAACTAAAAACAAAGCAATGAGGCTCAAGGGGGACCCACAATCACTCACATTCTATTTTTCACTTTATATACATCACACAATACATAGTCCGACGAATTATATTGGGTTCCTCTATGACCAATACTACCACCCGGATAATATTTTCATACATATAAATATTATCATGATGCATGATTTGACATCTTTACTATCTATACATTAAATACATATAATACATACTAATAATGCATGTAAAATAAACTATGATGCATGTTCAATCTATATCTCATGAAATAAACTATGATGCATGTAAAATAAACTATGATGCATGTTCACAGAATTATGATGCATGAAATGGTGGCATACATTTACTTAGACATGTTCAATCTATATCTCAATAATCTCCGAAAATGGTTTATACAATGGGTAAACAAATGGTTAAAAACTTAAGAAAAATATTCCAAAAATACTAGATCCGGTCGACTGCCCCCTCAACTGTGGGCATCCGCTCATGTGTATTTTTCAACACAAACATGACAAAACGGGGTTTCTAGTCAATCGATGCAATCGATGCAAGTTTCACAGATTCAACTGCATGTTGCAATTGTTCACTTTTACTTCTGCTGACTCGTGTTATTTTCACGTCCTGTCGACCGCACTACAACCCTGGTTGATCGCAATTGGTTCAGATTGCCAAAATCCCTTGATTTTCTTCCTCCCTCATACCAAATCCATTCAAAACCATTCCAAATTACTACCAATCCATCCATTGATCACATTCACAAATAGTAATCCATCAAATAGATAATTTTACTCTATCTTAATACATAATCAACATTATTCCATAATTACTTCCCACGTACACAATTTGTGATATAACTTATCACTTACCACCCTTATAATCAATTTCAATTAAACCAAGCTCATATCAATCATATATATCAACATCTAATCCAAGAGATTAATCATCTCTACTTAATCATACAATGCATAACCTAACTTAGAAAAACATGTAGGTTATATACCTTTTTCATCATACCACTTCAACTTCATTATTTATTAAATTAATTTCAATCAAAGATATAAACATATAGATCATTCTTTCAACCAAATCAGATTAACATCTCCATAGTATTCATGGATATTAACACATAATCAATGTGTTTCCCTTTAAGTAGTAATTACTTGTTTCATTAAATTCTCTTTAATCCATTCCATCAAGAATCTCAACATCAACCAAAACAATATCATCCATGGATATCATTTAAAACCAAATTAGAGTAAATTCATCAATGACTAAAAACATGTTGTCCATGAGTTTCACATGTAATTGCTAAATCCACCATTTTCTTTATCCAAACTATGCAATATTTAACATAGTTTATAAAACACTTAGTGTAGGGCTTTTACCTCTTGACGATCATTTTATTCTTCACTTCTACTCTTTATTTTTAGCTTAAAAGGATACTCTTAGGGAGAGGGACACTTTTTCTTGAAGAATCAAGGATCAAATCCTTCTCATTCTCTTTCTTCTTTTTCCTTCTCCCACTTCCTCTTTCTCTTCTTTTCCTCTCCTTTTCCTCTCCAGACTAGCATGAAGTGAAGCTCTTTTCTCAGCCTCCTTCCATTTTCTAGAGACTTCATAGAGTTAAATTACCATTTTATCCTTTGATTTTTACTATTTTACCCTTAATTCTATGAAAGTTTACCAAAATACCATAGTTAATTATCCTTAACCACTCTTAGCTTAAACTAATCACTCTAGCTTAGTTCTAAGCTAATCTCCACTATTATCATAATTAATCATGATTAATTAACCTTAATCATCCACTAATTACACCTTAATCTCACACAGTCACTAATTCACACGTGACACGTGTCATAACCCTATTAGTTATCCAATTTTATTACATGGCCACATAGTTCAATGTATTAGTATCATTTATTCTTTTACAAACTTCCCAAAATTCTCACTCTAAAGTCACATTTAAAGATATATCCCGAAACAGTGCAGTTTTGGACTCATCTAACTTCAAATTTGCATAAGTTTTATTGCATACATCCAAATTCCTTTAATATAAAACCATACACTTTATTTATAGTCTACTCTATAACGTGAATTTATAATGATCATAACCTCTTTAATTAGACACAAACAGTGACCATGCTCATATATGACACATTTATCACTTTCATGTATAAATTCATATATTAATGAGTATACATCCAATTGATCAAATTTCATCACCATTTCATAATCCATGATATCTACTATCATACATATTTTTAGTTTGGAAAGATACCCTCAATTGATTAGTCAGTTTCTTATCCAGAGTCATCTTATGACTTATTATCACTTAATCATATTTAATTATACAGAACATGATTATTAGGTTTAATCCTTAATCCGGAGCATCACATCCGTCGTAAGCTGAGGGACGTCCATTGTGGGTTTAGGGATGTCCGTCGTAAGTTGAGGGACATTTGTTGTAAGTTGGGGAATGCCCCTTAATTATAAATGACAAAATTTCCTCAACGTCGAAGGCATTGTAGAATGTCTCTCAACTTACAACGAAAGTCTCTCAGCATCAACAGACAACCCTCAGCCTTACGATAGGCATCACTTAGAGGCCCCATCCTCCTATCCTAGACATCCATCATCTCTGAAGGAAGTCTATCCTCTCTAAAGGACATCACTTTGTTCCGATGATTTGGACATAATAACAACAACAACCACTAGAATACTCAACCAGAAAGCCACAACAATAACATAGATAAACAAATGTACAATAAAAAAAATACAAAAACAAGATTCAATATTCTAATTTCACAACTATAAAAAAAACATGATTGCGGCGCTTGCGTTCTTCACTTCCCATAGTTCAAGTATTGAACTATAGGATTCCAAATGGGGGATTGGAAGAGTGCAGATGCGAACAAAGGAACAAGGGAGACCCGTGGGGAGTGCTCAAACTTATTCTTGATGGAATGGACTTAGCTCACCTTGCTAAGTGTGGAGAGAGGATTAACTTGAGGGACCAAGTTAATTGATGTACACTCACACTTTACTTGGATATGACTCACCAAGGAAAGATGGAGGCTATCTTGGATATGACTCACCATGCTACGGTTTGGATATGACTCACTAAACCTACTAAAACTCAATTTAGATATGATTCACCAAAATAAAGGTTAGCAAAAAGAGAGTGAAAAAATTTCACAAACTAAACACAAGAGTTTTTTATTCCAAGTTGATTGATTTTTGAATTACAAAGAGGGGTTATATATAGTCCATCTTGGACACTAGTTACAATGCAAATAATAAAATAGATGCTAAGAACCAATCACCTAGGAAGAGGGAAGGTCATTAGCAAACTTAGGCAAATATTTACTACTTAGAAGAAGGGAGATGAGAACGAGAAAAGATTCATCACCTAGGGAGATGAAAAGAGTCTAGAAAACAACAAGTGGAGTTTTAATGCATCTTGGAAGATGAATTAAAACCTCTAGATCCTTCTATGGTGAAACAAAGATCACCTAAGAAGATGTAAACTCTTTTAACTATACCAAGGTACCTAAACAAGATAAGAAGAACAATTGAGCCTAAACTAATGGATCAACCAGATATGGACTTGGAACTTAGATGACCTTCATATGTGGGCTTCCTCTTCTTCGTCAATTGGGCTTAAACCCTCCCATTTGATTAAATATGTGGGCTTATCTAAGTTCATGGTTGTTGGACTCTTCTCCAGGCTTTCAAGGAAGTGATTTCCTGCAAAATAAAACTCACTAAACAAGTTAGCAAGCTTCTTAGCTCTAGCTCTAGCTCTTGTGATGTCTCTAGATCGTGGTTTGCTAGGTTCCACAGGGATATTCTTTTCGTCCATTGTTTTGCTAGAGAAATCTTTGGAATGAAAGTCTCCATAATTGTACTCGGCTCGAGGTTCAAGAGTATTGGAAACTTTGGAGTTTGATCGAGTGGATTGGAACTTGGAACTCCTTTGGCGTTGCCTTTCAATCTTTAATGCTAGCTGGACCACATCATCCAAGGTTACATATGGTTGTAATTCAACCATATCGCCAGTCTCCCGGTTGAGGCTTCGTATAAATTGAGCGATGGTTTGCTCTTTTGGCTCCTCCAAGCCACACCTCATCTTCATAGTTTCGAATTCGGTTAAGTATTCTTCCACCGAGTTTATACCTTGTTTCAAACTTTGAACTTGAAGAAAAAGTTCCTGGTTGCAGTGAATAGGAACAAACTATTTTCTCATTAATGCCTTCATTTGTCTCCAAGTGTGGACTTCTTCTTTCCTGTCTTTCCGTCGTTGTGGTTTGACTCCTTCCCACCATAGATTGGCATATCCCTTAAGTTCAAGAGACACCAATTGGATTTTTGTTCTTTCAGAGTAGTTGTAACACTCAAATATCCTATCCACCCTTTCAACCCAATCAATGAATTCGTCTCCATTGCAAGCTCCTTTGAAAGATGGAATTTTAAGCTTCACATGTTGTAGTTCGTCTCCAGGGAAATTTCTCTCTCTTGGACTATAGGGGAGTTTGAGTTTGGAGGCATAATCTTTGTCTTCCTCTCCGAATATTGTTTCCCAGTCAATATGTTGTCTTTCGTGCTCTTCGCTTCGCCTTGCCCTAGGATCATTGGTAACCCTAGCTTGTTGTAAAAGGAATTTGATGGATCTTCGCATACTCACTATTTGTTCACGAAAGAGAAGCTTCTTGATCATGGAGATTAGTTATTTCTTGCCTTGATGGTGATGGCGGTGGTGCATTGCTGGTGGATGGTGGCACAACGGTTGGCACAATGTTGTCACGATTTTTAGACGTCGCTGCTTCACTCCTTGTCTTTATGAATTGAGAAGCAAACAAGTACAATCTATACTGCCAAATGGAAATTTGGAAGCTTGTGGCTCTGATACCAAATGATAGGATTCCAAACCGGGGTTTGGAAGAGTGCGGAAGCGAACAAAGGAACAAGGGAAGCTCGTGGTGAGTGCTCAGACTTATTCTTGATGGAATGGAATTAGCTCGCCTTGCTAAGTGTGGAGAGATGATTAACTTGAGGGACTGAGCTAATTGATGTACACTCACACTTTACTTGGATATGACTTACTAAGGAAAGATGGAGGCTAGCTTAGATATGACTCACCAAGCTACGGTTTGGATATGACTCACCAAACCTATTAACACTCAATTTAGATATGACTCACCAAAATAAGAGATAGCAAAAAGAGAGTGAAAGGATTTCACAAACTAAATACAAGAGTTTTTGATTCCAAGTTGATTGATTTTTGAACTGCAAAGAAGGGCTATATATAGCTCATCTTGGACACTAGTTACAATGCAAATAATAAAGTAGATGCTAAGAACCAACCACCTAAGAAGAGGGAAGGTCCTTATCAAACCAAGACAAATATTAATTACTTAGAAGAAGGGGGATGAGAAAGAGAGAAGATTCATCATCTATGGAGATGAAAAGAATAATTAACCGAGTTCGAAACTATGAAGAAGTGGTGTGGCTTGGAGGAGCCAAAAGATCAAACCATCGCTCGATTTATACGAGGCCTCAACCAGGAGACTGGTGATATGGTTGAATTACAACCATATGTAACCTTGGATGATGTTGTCCAGCTAGCCTTGAAGATTGAAAGGCAACACCAAAGGAGTTCCAAGTTCCAATCCACTTGATATAACTCCAAAGTTTCCAATACTCTTGAACCCTGAGCCGAGAACGATCATGGAGACTTTCGTTCAAAAGATTCCTCTAGCAAAACAATGGAAGAAAAGATCACCATGGAACCTAGCAAACCACGATCTAGAGACATCAAGTGCTTTAAGTGTCTAGTAATGGGTCACATCGCCTCTCAATGCCCCAACAAAAGAGTTATGATATTTAGAGGAGATTCCCAAGAAGTTAAAAGTGAGGATGAAATGATGGAAGAAGAAGCTGCTGAAGAATAAGTATTTCCTCAAGAAGGGCAACTTCTTATGATTCTTTGTAGGACCCTTATTGCTCAAACCCGAGGGGAATGCCAAAGAGAAAATATTTTCCATAGTTGTTGTTTAATTCAACAAAAGGTTTGTTCCTTGATCATCGACAGGGGAAGATGTACCAACGTGGCATCATTAGGCGTAGGGGAGAAGCTCAAACTTCCAACTATCAATCATCCTAATCCCTACGGTTGAACGATCAAGCTGATATCAAGGTAAATAAAAAGGTTTGCATCCTTTTTATCATCAATAGTTATGTCGACAAAGTTATCTGTGATGTGGTTCCAATGAATACAAGCCATCTACTTATGGGCCGACTTTGGCAATACGACCAAAAAATTTTTCACGATGGGTTCACTAATTGCTATTCTTTCAAGTTTAGTGGAAGGGCAATCAAACTAATTCCTCTCAAGCCAAATCAAATTATAGTGGATTTTGATGCAAGTATGGAAAAGAAAGATAAAGCTATATTCTTGCTCTCAAAGAAAGAACATCGAGATTCCTTGTGAAGGAAGCACCTAGGAAAGGTCTTGCCTGCCACTTTGGAAAGAAAAGGATTTATGAAGAATCCAATCTAGATTTGGGGACAAATCCTCAAATAGCTAGGGAGGATGATATACCTTTAGAAGCCATCACAAGAGCTAGAGCTAAGAAGTTCGCTAACTTGTTTAGTGAATTTTATTTTGGAGGAAATCACTTCCTTGAAAGCCTAGAGAAGGGTCCAACAACCATGAACTTAGATAAACCCACACATTTAATCAAATGGAAGGGTCTAAGCAGAATTGGGGAAGAAGTGGAAGCCCACATATGAAGGTCACCCAAGTTCCAAGTCCATATCCGGTTGATCCATTAGTTTAGGCCCAATTGTTCTTCTTATCTTGTTTAGGTACATTGAGATTGCTAACAAAGTTTTATATCTTCCTAGGTGATCCTTGTCTCAACATAGAAGGATCTAGAGGTTCTAATTCATCTTCCAAGATGCATTAAAACCCCACTTGTTTTTTTCTGGACTATTTTCATCTCCCTAGGTGATGAATCTTCTCTCTTTCTCATTCCCTTTTTTCTAAGTAGTTAATATTTGCTTAGATTTGCTAATGGTCTTCCCTCTTCCTAGGTGATTGGTTCTTAGCATGTACTTTATTATTTGCATTGTAACTAGTGTCCAAGATGGGTTATATATAGCCCCTCTTTGTAATTCAAAAATCAATTAACTTGCAAAAAAAAACTCTTGTGTTTAGTTTGTGAAATTCTTTTACTCTCTTTTTGTTATCCCGTATTTTGATGAGTCATATCCAAATTGAGTGTTAGTAGGTTTGGTGAGTCATATCCAAACCATAGCTTGGTGAGTCATATCCAAACTAGCCACCATCTATCCTTGGTGAGTCATGTCCAAGTAAAGTGTGAGTGTATATCAATTAACTCGGTCCCTCAAGTTAATCATCTCTCCACACTTAGCAAGGTGAGCTAAGTCCATTCCATCAAGAATAAATCCGAGCACTCCCCACAGGTCTCCCTTATTTCTTTGTTTGCTTCCGCACTCTTCCAAACCCCCGTTTGGAATCCTATCACCATAGTTCGAGATTTTAATTGTGCGCGACATTAGTTTAAGATTTGACTTGTCGTTAACCAAATAGTTCATGATTTTTTTTGTTAATTTCCCTATGTTTTAAAATGTCCACAATTTCTCTCCTTTTTTATACATTTTCTCTTATTAACATAAAAATCTTGTACTAATGAATAACTCTTAACCCTCACAAAACTATCTTAATGCATCAATTAACTAAACAAAAGCTCAGCCTTTTTCATATAATTTGAAGTCTTATTGAGATAAAGCTCTGCACATCAATGAACTAAAGAAGATGAAAATGCAAGAAATCAACGGGAATGTGAATTTGGCTAAGTTTCTGGCCATGTTCAAGTGGACCCAATGATCTTCAAAGCTTGTAGAGAGTTTCCCTTTTGTCATATAACACCGGATCAGCAGCGGTTTCGAGTGTCACACACACGAACCATAATCACGTGTCACTTTTTTATTGGTCACTAATTAATAATAAATAAATAATTGCAATATGCAAACGCGAATAGGAAAGATAAACACAAAAAAATGAGTATGAGAGATTTCACATAGAAACCCTAATAAGTAGAAAAAAAACTAAGCACAAGAGAAAATCTAGTATATCCAAATTCAAAGTATGAGAAGAAAATGTATGTGCAATAAAGATAAAATTACTGGAAAATCTTAGGTCAAAATGTAGGTGGAGTCTTTTTTTATGAAGGTTTTCTTGGGGGAAGCCTATATCAACCCGAAAACCATAATTTTGTCGAAACGTTAATTTCATTTTCGGGTTCTTCAGTTGGCCTAGACAGAATTCGAGCCAATAAACTTTAACGATAAGAAACCGGCAAAAAATTATTTATCGACGTATGATTGTGTCGATAAAAATGGTAAAGTACATAACTCAATACTTTTCATGGATCATTCACACCCACATACCAAGTTTCCTTCTCTTCCTTTCAACAAGAATCACTTTTACATGAAAATATCTCAGTCCAGAATAAAAAATTTTCAGAATTTATAATCTATTAATTTCAAAAAATAAAAAGTAAATAAAAAAAAAAAGAATCATGAAACCACGCTGAAAACTTGTGGAAAAACAGAAATTAAAACTAAATAAATGCATCTTTTATTTTTTGGAGAGAATTGCCATTATAAACATGAAACCAGATCTTCCTAATATGCTATATATATATATATACATACACACACACACAAAAGACGGTTACCTATATATACACAGTAGTAAACCTAATGTTTTTTTGAACATTTGACCTAGAAAAAAAAAGGAAAAAAGCTAAAATATGGAAATATTTATGGAAAATATAAGTGTGTAATTATGTTACATATTAGGATATGATCTAAAAGGCCAAGATTCCATGCTTTGCAACTCATCTTTTCCCCCATTTGATTGATGCTGCAAGACATAAACCAGATTAGAGCAAATTATTCAGAAACCAGAAAAAAAATTGAAGTGGGTAGAAGAATTTGACGAAGACAAAGAGAAATATAAATATATTGGAGGAAGAAGAGCGATTTGGATGAACAAGATTGAAAAAAGAGAATTTTGGGGACTGTGAAGAGGTGATGACAGAAGCATAGAGAGCACAAAGGAGTGAGATGCAGACTCCATTAATTGCATTTCATCATCTGTGCTCTCTATCTTCTGTCAACATCCCCAGTTCCTATTTCTCTCCTAGCCCCTGCAAGAAAAAGCAGTTTCTTAGAGAGAGAGAGGAGTTATGAAGAAAAGGGGGGGGGGGGGCGGGGGG